>NNCF01125958.1:1429669-1481923 GCA_002313205.1 Laupala kohalensis
GGGGGGACAACAAACTAAGTTACTCTCCGGAAACAAGCAAGGGACCATCCCATCAATTCTGATCACGGGCCCATGGGCAGTGGCGGATTTAATCTTCATAAAATAAATTATTTATTAAATACGTACTGTTATCCATTTATTATTCAAAATAAATCGTAGATATTTGTGCAGTAAAAATTTGAGATTAATAAAACAAAAGCATTAATGATATTCCCGTCCAAGGATAATCCCCACAACCAGGAGGAAAACCCGGGCCTGGATGGTTTTGACAGCTTTGTTCAGTTTTCGGCCAATATTAATAATAGGGACTCCGAGTTAATACCGAAAACCCTGGAACACGTCCAACAACGTTAAACGACGCAGTGATCTCAACTATAAATTGGATAGACAACTCCCATGTTTGAGATCCTTTCGGAGTGTGACGCCTAATTCTCAGTACGCTGGCACACTTAAAACTGTGTCTCTCTCTTCAGCACGTTGAGGTAAATGCTAAACGCTGATCTAGTATGACATGGCATAAGTTGAGTATCGTTTCGACCATTCTAAAGGGACCAGTGCCAGCAATAGGATGGGATAACAAGAGACTACTACACGTTCACTGTCCAACATCACGGTCTCGCGAAACATCCTGGCCCGGGTTTTGCTCTGGTTTTCCTTCGGGTAGAGGCGGATTTCTTATACAGGTTCTCTAAGCTTTGTCTAGGGGCATGTTTATTGTAATAATAAATCGTGAATTTAGTGTTATTTCAATTCTTATGATTTTTCAACACTATACTCAGAATAATCTATAGTTCGATAATAATTTGTACATGTAAATTTTTTGCGTTAAATTACAAACATATTGACATTCTATTAGTATTATAACTCGCAGCAAACTTTTTATCTTATCTAGGAATTTTTGCTGAAATTTTTGAATTCGCCTCTGCCTTAGGACCCTTGATCGGAATTGATGGGTTGGTCCCTTGCTTGCTTCCGGAGAGTAAATTAGTTTATTGCCCTCCAAGTGGTCATACGCAGTTTGTACTGCTTTTTTGACAATAAATTTATCATTATTATTATTATTATCATCATCATATTGCACCCTCCAGTTTACTGAAACGTAATAAACTAAACCCACATGCGATCACGATATTCTTTTCTTGTTCGAATTGTTTCCGTGTTCACTGACATAGTGAACATATTATTCAACAAGAAGAAATCTCAGTTTTATCACATTACAAATCAAAATTCAGATCGTTCTTTGAACAATGTATTTCAAGATGCTCGAAATAATGTTTATGTATTGCGCTTTTACTTGCTAATTTTATTCGAGCAGTTGTACACAAAATCAAGGGCGTCGCCTAAAATACGCCACTTCTCCATGCTATCAATATAAAAATATCAACTTTGTTTTAAGAGAATGTATGATTGATTATTTGTACAATGTTTATGATAACCATTAAAGTCACAAAGAATCTTTCACCGCGGTAATTATTCGAAGAACGACTATCCTTGAGTATCCAACACGATTATTTAATAGTCCTATTTATCCGATCTAAACAGGATGAACAAGCGAAAATTTGGGAAGAAAAGAAATTAGTTCACTTTTTAGCACATGACTTTTCTGCTTAGAATAAACGTACTAATCTTTAATGTAACTCTTTCCATAAATTTTAAATGGGATATGTCTTGGAAGACTCTGAATACCATTTTATGTACCAGAGATGTTTAAAATGTTTATGATTTCTGTTTGTCTGAAGCTTATCGACGTACGTTATATCTGCAGAAAAAGCACTCGAAGCTCTCTCTTGCAACTTGGATAGTATCCAATGTCAGATAACCGAATCTCGACTGTCCTTTCATCTTTTGAGGTTATGTTAGTAGTTACGCGAGTCATGAATGAAGAGACCCACCAATTATCATAATAGAGCCTCATATTCACTTTCTTTTTCCTATGAAAGTTCAAAGGATGTGATTACTTTCAATTGCTGTCATTTCTTGTGATATGTCAGTGTTTCTGCTGTTTTGAGGAAGTTTCGTTCATAAGCAAATAAATATAATCTGGTCCGTAAGCGCGCAGAGTATATAATATGACGCGAGTAACTATTTGGAAAACAAACATTAATTAGATGGATTTATTTTTAAAAAATTGTCTTCTCAGTTGAAAATTGTGACCGCAAATTATGATTCAAATCAAATCGTACACGTGAAACCTTAGCTGACAGGTAGTTCCCCCTCACACTCATGCTATCTGTAGCACACGTGCAAACATCTACTGTTCAACTGTAAGAACGATATGATACACTTTATCGTGGGAGAATATTTAATTGAGATAATATTCGCTTGATATATCCCTTATCTGAATCACGAGTATAAAGATTTTCCCGAGTAAATAGTCACACATGTTGGAAAAAGGAATCGAAGAGTCGTGAAATATTACCTTCGTGCACCCACCGAGATACAAGTGATAATTTTTGAAGTGTCTACCATCTCTGTGCCTCACGAAGCTATGGATATTTACTCCCTACATAAATACAAACAACCTTGATTCAGTGCATTAGCACTGAGGTTGAATTCATCTCTACAATTCCGTAGACAGTTTAGTAAACATATCAGCAAAGTACGTTGTATGAGTATTTTGTGAATCCAATTCTGTAAGAGCAAATAGGTACTTGTAAATCGTAGATAATTATTGTAATGAGAACTATGTGGTGTTTTAAAGGAGTAACAAGACATATCATGCGGTAGATTTGCAATAAAAAAATTTCATGATTCGTTTAACAACGTGAAGATGTCTATTAACATCGAAATCCTTTTTCATACTCAGACATTTTAAAACTCTGCAGATATTTTCGAGGGCGTTATTTGGAGTCTGCTATAAACAATGCTGTATACAGGACAATAATACAACCATTTTCATTGACTGTGCATTCGTATATTATTCGTACGACAGTGGGCGGAGAGACAAAGGTCCTGGTTTGGGTTCCACCGCAGATTTTCAACACCACGCGCTTTCTTCTTGATAGTTCCAGGAATCCGAGACGGCTCCGTAAGGGCGACAGAAAAGTTGATGATGAATGCGAATGAGGATGAAAGACTGTTGTGGTGGAAAGAAAGTGTGATTAACTTTTTAATTAATTTTATATAACAGAAATTAACTTTTTGTTAGAAATATTTACCACAAATTTTAAATGAATTGAATAATTTTTATGAATCATAACAGACCGAAAACATTCTCCTTTATCACACTTATCTCATATAGTATTTGAATTTTCTCCTTAGTTACCCTTAGCATTTACCTTAATACGAATTCACATCAATAGCGTCGTTTCATGAATATTGCACAATTTCTTAGTCAAAACGAATGTGCTTGGAGTCAGGGGCATAAGAATTTTGCTAAAGAGTTCGTTCGAGATGTAAACGAAATCAATTCATACAAATACTCTTTTTTTAAAGAAATATTTATATTAATATGAACTCAGCGTCTGTGAATAATTTAGTCAGCAATCCTTTTTATAAGTTTAACCACGGTAATGTTCTATTTTTCAGTACGATTGGTTTAGAAAAAGAGGAGAGAGTCCGAACCTCCTGGACCGTAGGACCTTGATGAAACGGCGAATTTTTTTTTTTATGGGAAGCTGCAATATGGCTTCATCTGTCCTGTTTATGGGCACGAGGTCGCTGAGCGTAACTTCAGTGAGCAAGGCATTACGACATCGCTTCCAGACCAGTGGATGGTGCAATTTCCGGTGGAATATGGACAATCTCGCCATGTCCTTGAGTATCCAGTCGCTTCCTTACAAAAAAAATGAATTATTCAGATATGTAAAATCACTACAACACGTGTAGGCATAACAAAAAAGAAAATTTGGAGACGTTAAGATCGCCGAACTTTGTAATCTAAAGAGCGTGGAGACTTACATTAAATAAAATTTGAAGGAAATTTAACCAGGATAAGCTATGTTTACGTAATATTGACTTTTTATTTTAATTTTATTTTTCAGAAAAATACAAATGTCGTTATTACTATCCTCATTTCATTTTTTTCGAGAGACTGTAATGACATCATTGATTTGCATTCCTCAGTCTGTGGTCCTTGGGACCCCTTTAAGATCAATGTTGCAGAAACGCTGTATTAGATATAACACCGGTGAAAAATGACTTGTTTCTTGAGAGAAATTCTTGAATACATTTAAGAACATCATACAATAATTTAATTGCAAAAGAATACAACTTATTATTAGTCTGAAGAAACTTCGTTCTGACTGAAGCTGAAAGAGTTAAGATCCTGTCGCAGCAATCCCGTAGATTGAGACGTGCTACTTGGATTTAAAGACTCTAAAAACAATGAACAAATTCGCACGTATTATATGGATAATTTTGGCACTATTTAAGCGGGATGAATATAAACAAATCGTACATATTTTTCTTATTCGTACCGGAATGCTTTAAATAATTGTACGGGCTTATGACCATCTGGGTGAACCTTTCAGGAAATTCTCAAGAATAATTCTTAAGAAATATTTTTTCGTTGCACTCAGTAACTAAACACCTGATGTATATAAGTAATGCTCACGCGATATATTTGTTTAACCAGTAAATGGTGTAAAGTGCTTTCAAGGCACATAATAAGTGTTATGTTTACTTGAATTTTCAACACACGAAACACAATTGGTCAAAGAGAACACAAATATATATTGCTCAAAATAAAGTATATAAAAATCTGTGCCATTTTTCTTACTTCTCCAGCGAACTTATAACTTCCATGTAGTCGTCGAAAGTTAGTCGCCAAACTTTCAACCGTATTGTCGAAGGACTAGCTTAGGAAACGTTTCAAGAAAGAGCAGTAACTGAGAAATATTATTGTCTCTACGCGTCTCACTTTTCCAAGCAAGCCATCAGAAAAAGGACGAAGGTAGTACGTTACCCTCCTGACAAGTCGACCACGCCTCACGAAGACCAGTGGAAGAGGTCGCACGCAATGGTTTCAGGTCACGTCACACGCGTAGTATTTCAGGCAAAGCTGGGTTCAAGCTGGAATGCTCTTCTGGACACAGTAAAATAAACCGGGAGGAACTGCATCAAAGGGCAACGCCACCGAACCCTCACGTCGTGTGAAAACAAATAGAGAGCACTCGCGTCGTTTGGGAACCCTCCAAGTGTGTGTGGGTGGAAATTATGGACCCTGTTGAACGCGATATGTGTAAATAAATTTCTTATTTGTGTATTGGAATGTTTTTCCATTATGGAGCACAGACGAAGGAAATATTCAACGGGAAATTTATTAGAAATTCTTTCAGATAATTTTCCAAACGACTTTGGGGCGGGACACAACAATTTCGGTCTCTCCACACAGTCATCTCGTAAATGATACAGTTTTCGTACACCATTTGTTTTCTTAATATTAGAGTAGTGAAGAATAACTGACAATACGTTTTAACAAGCTTTTATTTAAATTGCGTCGTTTATATATGGATGTGGTCCTTCTGTTTCAAAATTGGTAATTTAATTTTCGGTCACTTCCAAGTCTCCGATCGAGCTGAAATTTTATAGATGTGTGGTTCGCATGACAATAGATATTTATCGTATCAATTTACGAAAATCTGTCCCTAAGGGAGCGAAAAGTGGGTATATATGTATTTACGTTGTCCTTCAATTTGTTAACTGATTGGTAACTGATTTATTTTTAATGTTAGATTTTTCATAGAGCAATAAGAATATCAAATAGCGATACAACACCTTTTGCGTTGAAGAATATGTGTACGCAGAATTTGACTGGGGAGGACATATACTTACTTATGATGTAATTATGGTAAGGGTGGTTATTCTCTTATAACATGTAAGTAAACTATGCGTCCTAGTATACAAGATGTCGTATATACATGATAGGAAATATATCCTTATCCGGCCCAGGAAAGGAACTGAAGAAGTTTTTCACAGTAGCCAACGGTCTATCTTTGTTACGGAAATGGCAGAAGAAATTTCATATAGAAGCTGGTAGGTGTTTTCTAGAATTCAATCATTCAAGGGTTTCGGTTTATCCAGAACATTATTGTAAAAATGTATGATGTTGGAACCAATTATGTTTGCAAATTATTCATTATATCAACGTAACATCAATACTGCTGTAACAGGGATAGGGTAGAAATTATTACATGACAAATAACGTCCAATATAAAATCAAATGAAATCTATACTTAAAGACTTATGACCTTTGACGGACGAACTTTAAATCACCTTTAACGCACATGATTTTAAGTTGTGAACTTCAAATCATAAAATATATAGTATTCGTCCGTTAAATGTCATTAGTCTTTAATTATATATTTCATTAGAAATTATTTTAGATTCTAGTACACACAGTTGTTTAATAAAACCAATTTTAATACAGTTTCAAGGGTCAGAGTGGTCAAAATTAGCTGCCGTCGTGGACTCGCATTTCGATATAACGTGTTCCCTCTCGTTTCGTCGTACGAATATTTGGCCATTGGTTTTCGACTCAAAGGACATCTAACACAGATTTGGGTTCATTGATGAAGCTGAGTGTATTGTCTCTTCGAGTTCGTTTACGTTGCTAAGCTACGATCTCCTCTCCCTCCTCTTGTTTACACGAGAGACTGCGGCGCATGAGACACGCTTCGGAAAATTCGACGAGGAGACGAGCATTGACTAGTTGCAAATAACAACTGCATACTATATATATTTTTGGTAGGACGAGCCTTCATTTACCAAAGACTGCACAAATATTCACAATTTGAGGATAATAATATTTGGATGAGGTCCACCGTCCACTCGTCTGTAAATATGGGCAGGCACGCGGTTTGGTAATGAACCAACAAAGCAAAGAGGGCAGTCAAGAAAGGACGAGGAACTGGAGGACCATGAGCGAAGTTGCCATCGTAAGCCCAATCCGCCATGTTCTCTCAAAGAACGCCCCGCCCATTCCTGGTCGACCATTATTCAAGCAGTTCACATTTCTTATATTTGCACTCGATCCCGAGTACGCCCCGCTCTCTCATCTTATAGGTTGCAAGGGTTTTGACGTCATATCAGAAGCAAAAAAAAAAATTGTGGACGAGTTTACAAATAGTTGCGAATGGGAAAAAAGTTAAAATATATCACCGTTGAATGGTTTTCATTTTATTATTGAAAAAAATCTTAAATTTTAAGTGGATTAAAATTATGTATTTTGAAAGCATATGTATATAAAATAACATACGAGAAAAATATTCTTCGCTTCAAATTGAGAGATAATTATATTCTTCCCTAAGTTAGGCACTAGTGCTCTTAAGGGTCATTCCCACCGATTTATTCCGAGGTTATTTTTTGTTTGGTTTTCAAGAAAAGATGTCAAAATACAACAGAGATATTGAGTTCATGTCAAATTATGTTTCATATACTTGCCGACGTTTAGTAAAATAAATATACTTCCTCTTCCTGTTTTCTTTACTTTCATCTTTTCAATGATTCATACTCCTCACCCTACCTCAACCATTTTGCGAAAACTCAAATAAACGTGTGGCACATTTGTGGTTGATTTACCGAATACAAGATACATGTTTGTCACATTTTATTATAGAATATATCAAACAACATGAAATAGATCAAAACTTATCTGGTACCCGTTAGTCTGATTCATTGAAAAATCATTACATGCTGATTGAAACGCTGCTTATATTCTATGCATCCGAGGAAGAGCTTTAAAACCTTTTTGATTCCATGCTTACGGCTCATCTCTTTTTTCCAGGGGGATAACTGTGTGTGGACAACATGATAAAAATATTTTAGTAGCATTTTACATTCCTTACATGTCTATAGTCAGTCCAGGATTATTCACATACGACATAATATTTATATCTCGTACGGTTTTATGGTGGGGAGTCTGCAAAAGGCAGTAATCCCCAACAGATTATCCCGATTGCTTGATAACAATGGCAGAGTGGATGAAGAGATGTATGAGTGAAGGGCAGATTATGAATGGCAGAAAAAAAGCGAGTTCCCCAAGACCTCCTGTCGCTAATCAACTTCGACTGTCAAAACAAATACATAGATCAACCATGGTTTCAACTACTCTCCCCTGTAGGATTGTGACATCACCTTATATAATCAACCCATGAAAGCGTCATGTGATCGTCTAATCCTTCAATTTCCACGTTCTCGGAGATTACTCCAGCTCCGTGTCGAACTCTGAGTACCTATGGCGTGCTCCACTACCACGCCTCCATGAAATCGCCACCCACGCGCTCCTAACCGCTTCCCCTTGGCCATCACTTTCAAACGAAAGAAACGGCAGAGTGTTCGCTCGCAGCCGCCTTAAGTCACGTTCTAACCTCGCGCAACCAGTTAGAACGCCTATTCCTCAGGAATGGGCGCAGTGGTTCCTCCTCGCCCGTTCTAAAATATTCCTTTCTTCTTAATATGAGTTTAAAATGCGTGACCACATTTGGACTGACGAACCTGTTATGTATTCTCCTGCATTAAACGTACTCGTAGTTAATAAATCGTTCTTCACATTGATACAATATAAAAGTGTACCAAGTTATGATACTAATTATTGGAATGCATTTAAGTATGAATTAATTAATTCGTAATTCTTATTTTAATTAGGTACTTAATTAAAAATATATCGCTCTGAAAGTTTTCCGCCTTCTTCTTTCGTTAAAAATCGAATGTCCATATATGAGTGCAGAGTTCTAGACATTGCTGTAGGCTATAATTTTAAGGGACGAAGTCTGCATTAACTGACCTTAGTTGTCTGGAAATAGTTTTTATATCATAATTATTTTTATATTTGAGAGAATATTTATAGTAATTTACCAAAATTAAAAATTTACTTCATCGTTTATAAATCATATAATTTTATGAAATGGTTAAAATTTTCAATTCCCTGAAATTTATTGGTGGGGCGGAAACGATTACGAACTTCTCTATCGAATCACGTCTATGTCAATGAATCACCTAGATACATCAATTAAGAAGTTTTAAATAAATGGACGGTTGAAGAACATAGTTTTTTGGATATCTTATAGTTGAAAGATATATTTAGCGTAAATACTCCGAAATGACGAATTCGGAGTATTCGTCATTTCAATTGTTTTTATGTTATAAATTACTTATACATGATTGGTATATCGACCTCATGATGCGTTATCGATCATAAAGAGCTGTGACTTATATGTCGTTATAAATTAAAATTTTATGTAACAAACGATTGTGAACATAAACGTAAAATATCCCGTAAAGTCACAAAAAGAAGTTCAGCATTTCACAGACATGATTTCAACATCCTTATTCAGAATTATTCGCTCTTATTTACAAGACTATAGTTTCTCTTCCTTGTTACTGAAATGCTGTCTTGGGGTAGCAAATTCGGTCATGAATTTCACCTCAATGTCATGAATGAAGAACAGAGGAGCCATTTCTAGGTTTCTAATAAAAGAGACTGTGATTCTGATGTATCTCTTTGATGTAAGTGGTAGAATCATTTCGTAGCAGTAAAAAGTAATGTCACTGATTGGACTGTGCGTAGCTGCAGATTCAATTCCACGTCAATATTATGTCAGCTTCCTACGTTCCTACATGACTTCCGCCTTAACCATCGAGGCTAGTTCCAGATTAAACGTATTTGTTTTGCTATGAGTTTAGAGAAAAAAATGATATTTGCAATTACTGAGTTAGTGTAAGGGTTATCACATTTTGGGTTTAAGAAATTTTACAGTTTTTTTATGCGCAAACCGACGTCAACGTATCGTTTACAATGTTATCTCAAATTTCCCAGTTCGAAGACACAAATGATTTCTGACGTTTCGTGAGATAAAGTTAAGGATTAAAATGCGAGAGGAAAGAATCTTAACCACTCCTATCCACGAGTACCGTCCGTTCTTCGCGCGAAAGATGCCAGAATGTGAGACAGATCCCCACCTCCGCGCTCTATCCCCAGGCGTGTCCCGTTACGCGTTTTATCGCCCCGTCTCCCCATCAGCTTCGTCCACCCTCATCCCACACCCAACGCCGGCACGATTACAAAGCTCCGACGATATAGTAGCGAGTGCACCTGAACACACTTCATCGGATGGCGACGGTAAGGCGCGGGCTGCTCTCCCTTCTTCAGACATTTCCGGACAAGCACGCCAACGATGTCCCGCCGGAGCCACATTACGACGCTTATCAGCGCTGCCTTCCAGCCAGGTGTTGGCCTCTCGTAGATTTCCTGTTCGCTATACTCGCCCCCTCACCCCTCTTCTTTCTTTCTTCGAAGAACGAAGTCTTCACAGATACGGTTCATCCAGTTATATGACAAACATTTGCGAGGGTGGCGGCCTTATTGGGCGATTCTGTATATTCGTGTATTCTATGTGTAAGTTCTGCGCTGATAAAAACGCGAAGTCGAACGCGAGTGCATCTGCTCGGGTCAAGGAATAAGGGATCTCTTTCATTCGAATGGAAGCCGAAATACTTGTTCAATGTTTTCTTTGCGAGGCACGTCGAACTTTTTGGGGCAACTACTACGCATGGAACACGATTATCTTGAGGATTTGCCTTATAATTAAGACAGGCGAATTTGGGAACGATGTCATGTAGATATCAATCAGTTGAATCAATCCTTTCCCGAGAAGAATTATTTTCTTTATCGCTATCCTCTTGAGCAAGTTGCTAATGGAAGAAAACACGATACTTGACATTATATAAAAGCATTCGATCGATGTTAATCTCAGAGAAATGTAAGACTCATTGCAAAGACAAACCGTGATATTAGTATCCACTGAATGTATAAAATGAGAAAATTAAACAATAAACATAACTGGAAACAGGGAGTTGGGTTACCTTTAAAACGGCAACAAACTTAAAACTAGTCTTACGTTACAATTTAATACAATACTCCTAACAACGTGAATTGTGCAAGTTTAAAATTAGTCATGAATACTGAGTTCTAGAATTTCCGTATTTGTAACATTACAATGAGTAAGTTCAACGATATTTCTGTCGACAGAATTCAAGAAAATTTGTTCCAGATTCCAAGGAAGCCAAAATTTGAACTGTAGTGAATACACTGGATAATTGATTGTTCCAGTCATACAATTGAGGAATAACTGTTTTCATTACCATATCTTGGAAAACCAATAAATTTACAATAATTATACGTCCCGTATAACAAAGGTGGCTAACTGTTGGTCCGCGGATCATTTGTAGTTAGCGAGAAAATTTTGATCGGCACAAAATCTGTAATTTAAATGAAATTTTTGATCATCTGTTGAAGAAACTAGAATGCTATAGTATAAATATTATATAGTTAATTTTTACTCAAATCATATTTGTGAAACCGGAAAGGAATAGCAAAAACGAAGAAAAAGAATCATTTCTCTGATGTAATTGATATCCCATCGAGTGTAGGACATGATTCACATCTTGGGCAAGGAACTCTTAACAACATTTTAATATTTTGATACGTCAATTCAATAAATATGTTTAACCAAATAAGTAATTACAATTTTATTGCAATTAAATAACATCATGATGTTACACACCTTAAATTTAAACTTCTGTGGCAATTATTTGACAAACGTATTTATCTTTCATAAAAAAATCGCTTAGGGGTCCGCGGAATTAAAAACGACGAATATAGTTGTCAATGAGAGACAAAACAACCCAACGTTGAAAGGCGTACGAGAAAGAAGAAGAAGAGAGAACGCTGGCGACCACTGCTATACAACGTCTTAAAAACACGTATAACTTTGGTATTGTTTTTTAGGTTGAGGAAATAATTTCTCTTCCTTGAGGACCACAAATAAATAATAAAAAAATTGAGTACACATTGAACCATTGTCTTAAAGCCATAATTTGAATTACTAAGATTTGACCCGGGAACTTTGAGCTATAGAACGTCGACAGTAAGGTACTCTTAAGTTTTCATTCTGCGATATCGTAAAGCGAAGCTGTTGCATTTAGTTTTTATCACATGCGACTAAAAGGACAAACAACGACAAATCAACCGCGTAAAAGAAACAAAACAAAAAAAATCAGCGAGACGTGACGTCGCGGTGAGGAAGGCTACGACGCAGATGGACCTCTTTGCCAGTGGCCTGCAACACGGGAAAAACAAGCCTTTAATGCCCATACCATTTCCTTGCAGTCTAGCCACGCGTCTGAGTCGCGTGACGCGAGAAGATAGTCATGTCGATTGTCAGAGACAGGGCTTCCCAATCCCGTAGAATTTTAGTTCGTAGCAGACCAACCACAGGGACACGAATAGCTACCTAAAGGGGATTCGGATTAACTGCGGACGAAACATGGAAGTGTGGACAAGGGGAAGAATCACGAGAACACAAATCCAGGATTGCTCATTCTACAGGGCGGAACGCTCGAAGTATTCGGTACGAAAGAGACAAAGATATAACACCACTACTTATTGATACAATGATAACAACAAAAAATAATTTCGATGCCTTTCAAGAATATGTTGCAAGTATAAAAGAGATAAATGAAATGTTAAGAAAAGAGCAGGAAACGTAAAAAAACGAGACATAAGACCATATGGACGAAATATTGAAAAGAAACAAAAATGTCGTAGAATGTCAAAGGGTGAAAACACGATAAGTTATATTTCGCTTACGTATATAATATATCTAAATATACAATTATAAAAATTCAATAAAAGAATAAAACTAAATTGAATTGAGTCCGTAACAGATTTTTGACCACATTAGTATGATTATTTTGTATTTCCTCCGAAACTTGCATCTGTCTATAAATAAGGAGTTAATTGTGCCATTCTATTACAATTTATTTCAGTGCAACCATCAGTATCTACTCTTTAATAGTTTTATGTTACGTGCTTCATATATGTTTATGAAAACATGTATTTCCTGTTTATCTTTACGTTTTAATGGATGCTGGCCTTTTGCTGCTTGTTTGTAAACTCCACTAACAGTATAATAAACAATTTTATTACATTGGTACATAATTCTCTTCTACAAACGTATGCACAAAAATTTGATTTTTTTAATGAACCTTTACGACAAATACTTCGTCGATATTTGTCATTCTTCCTAATTAGATTGAAAGAAAATCTCATTGCCACCAACAGGATTTACATTCTCTATTATATATTGTAAGCCCATAGTTATAATCATTAAGTAAACATCTATAAAATGTTTTTATACTATTTACTCTGCGACACCCCGTAGCTCAGGGTTCGGCACCCCTGCACCATTTCTGCTTTCTGCGCCCGTAACGCTCACAATTCAAACGTGAGCTGTTTAGCGAAGTGTTGTGAGTAGGCGTTCCGGGTGAAGGTTGGCATCGATATAATGTCACCCCTCCCCAAATGTTCGTTTGAGGTTGGCGTGTGAGGGTGTGTGGCGGAGGAAAAGGATTTTGTAAAGTACCACTAAAACGTCACACATGCGGAGGAGAGAGCTAATGAGCGAGAAATAACAGATCCACTAGTTGGACGATGAAACCCATCACATTAGAGTGATTTGAATAAAAAATCAATGACATCAATGTTTTCAATGAAAAAATCAATCGCATTAAAATATTTTCCAGGTTGAAACGTGAAAACATCAGGAAGACTCTTATCAGTCATTCTTGAAATTGCGCATCGGTAAAATCTTTTAAATCGCTTTCTTAAAGTTTCCTCTGTTACCGAAATCTCCGTCAGGGCTTTGTAAAATTTAGTTTTGATTCGATCACGCTGTAAAGTGATACAGACTGTTGATACGAGGGAAAGGAAATACTACAATGCCTCCATAAACTCTGATAAAGACTATGTCGAAGAGCAGTGGTGTAAAGAAGAATTCTTTTCTTGATTGGGGGATGGATGGATTAGCATCTGGAGGGAACGTAGAGTCTTGAAAATAAGTTACACTTTTGATTGTTACAGTGTTACATGTTGTTATAGCTTCAAAAATATTTTAATTGGTACTTAAATAAAACATATTATTGGTTTGCTAGATAAATTTAGAAAAACCCTTATCCTTCTGAAGTATTTACGCCATTGCAGCCGTGATAAATTGAGTGAAGACTGAGCTCAACTGCGTTTCGTTGTCGCCTATTTTCTTGCCTTTTACTTGAAACCCAATGTGGAGTTAGTAAATTACTTAATGACGTCCTAATTACGTTTCATATACTTATTACAAAATACTAGCGCAAACATATTTACGTTGAAATAACTCAAATGTAGCCATTATAACTCGAGATGTTTTGACGAGAGTATGAGTATATACTTAGTTCGGTCTGATAGTTATAAAATTTATTGCATATATAAGACTGAAAGGTCAGTTCACCAGTCGGAACTTCTCTGCTCAGAATTCTTAAGATTCTGCAGATATTATTGAATACATTACAATATAAAACTAGTTTCTGCGAACAGAATAATGAGAGTTTGCAAGATAGGATCTGAAAGTATTTCATGGCGTTCAGTTACGTTGTCTTTTAATGATATGTATTATTCTCGAATTATTTTTGCCTGAGACGCATGTTCTGCAATATACGGTTACACAAGATATACATCATCGGAAAACACTGGAATGTCATCTTTGTTATTTATTTTGCTATTCAATACATGTAACTATTCCCTGTCCATATTTCAAAGCTATTGTTTGTCTCATTTATTTAAGATTCTTCAGGAATTTAATCACGTATGTTACTTTGCGGACAACCAATTGAGAAATAAAATGATTGAAAATGGTACCCATTTTATCATATAAAGGATCTTACAATTGTCCAATTTTGATTGCCCAAATTTTGGCGACGTAAGACATGTTCTCTTCGATTGGCGAGTTGTTCGTAATAAACAATTGTTGTACTCCAAAAAGCCTGGTATATAATTAATGAAATTGGATGTTGCTACATCGTGTGGGCGAGACAGATCGAAAATATGCTGAACTAAACAGTCTCGAGTGGCAATAATTCATGAGAATGTAGCTTCGTGAATGAAAATCAGAATACTTCACCTGGAATGAAAATGTACTTTTTCCGTGACGAAGGTTTCAATAAAAAGACGAATACTTAAAGAAATTAACAAAAATATTTACTTGGATTACAAAGCACACTCATTTAAACGGATTTATAGTTTTCATAGCGTATTGTAACAGAGAACGAAGTCAATTCGTAAAGGATTAATTTCCTTTCATTTTTCTACCTTACAGTTTTAATAGGACAGGAATCTTCCACCTGAGTATTGGTTCCTATTTATACGTCCTGTAATCATATTGGAGTGTCGCAAAGTCACGAATTTAAAATTTCATACTATTTTCTAAACATTGATAAACTTGAAATTCCCTCTAAGTCATCTAAAGAGTTTTCCCGAATTTTATTTTACGACAGACTGTACTACATATTTGCAATAATGCTTGATTTTCGTTCGTCCCTCCGCGTACTTACAAACCTTGATCTTTGAACCGTGGGAGTCTCAATTGGAATGAGTGGACAGAAATACATTTTCACGGCTGTGCAACATATTTCACTTGTGTTGTAGACTGACACTCTCTCCAACTGAAAACTCTCATGTTAGTTGAGATGAGTTGAGAAATTTAGGGGCTCCTTTAGTCAAAGAAGATGCGAATGTCTTCATTAATATGTAAAAACTGAGGTAAAAATCTCAATTGAGCGTTAATTACAACAAACTAATGGCTGACGATTCCCTTATTAGAAACAAATAAAAGAGATTATTCAAAGACATACAAAATAAAGTCAAAGAAAATAAATTTTCGCGGCATTTCCAACCCATAGAACGTTATATCAAAGAAATTTCATTCATATATTTTTTTGGCTATTAACTTTATGAACTTAATTTTTTAAATCTTCGTTGAATCTTGTTAACTTATGCTATAAACAGCACTTAATTCACACAGTTACGAGCAAGAAACAGAAGGTCGATTTTTATAATAATTCATATTTCAATTTATGGTTTTAGTACTCTTTTTAGGATTTCAATTTATCATGTCATCGTTTCAAGTTCTTTCTTCGAGGAGTAAGATCCAAGTGTACTTCTCCCCGCTTTTTTGAGGAAGGAGAAAATTTAATTTTGGCCTACTGCAGTTCACTGAAAACTTTTACCAAATACTTCATAGTTCTCGAGACTTCACAAATGAATTCACATATTTTATAATAAGATTGGTTGTTAGGGAGTAATTGTAAAAAAAAATTTAAAAAATTCAAAATCTTAAATTCTGCTCAAATTACTGATTGGGCACACATCCTACTTTCCTTTCAGAAATCCTGCCGAATACTTTTCCCAATAGTTTTAATATATTATTTTTATTTTGCACATTAAGTTTCATTCACTTATCGATCAATTAAGTGATTACGATAAGTTACCATTTTGTTGTATTCCCACATTAGAAAATTGTAGTCTACAATATTATGGGTCATTGGAAGATAAATTAATAAATCTCCACATTTCCTTCTAACGCCGAAACCAAACGTTCCGCTATGTTAACATTCACAAGACTCCTCTGTAATATTTCTTTTTCTATTTACTGCGGAGGCCTTCTTTCTTGACGCGATGCTATATCGTAATTCATTAGCAGACGATGCCAAATTTATTATGACAGCGTGATACATGAACTTTGACCAACGCTTCGCTACTTGCTCTGCCTTATGATCAAGCTGATGAAAATATCTAGGATCCAAAACGACTTTTGTACAATCGAAATGGAAGGATTTAATGATAGAATTCAAGATAACCTCTCGCTATGCGCTTCCACGAAATACTCGCTGAATTTTATTTTCACGTCCATGCTGTTTATTTTCCTACAGATATCATGCACGAGAAAATGCTGCGTTTCCGGAGTAGAGTGGAATAAAGAGGGCGTACTAAACAAGATATGGGTCTTCTACCTTCCAGTTTGCATCAAAAACACAAAAGCGGAGGCCAATCTGTCGGTACAGAAATACCTTAAAGATCTCCCTTCGGTGTTGGAGATCGGTTAATCACACTGCAGTCGATTCCACTCCCGAAAAAGTTTACTTGTCCATTGTAAGGCCTCAGTTGCAAACTCGGCAGAGAGAGTTTTGAATTGAAGACCAATGGGAGATTTCGAAAACTGAAAGCTGCCATTGGTCTCCGTCGCAAAACTCTTTCTCGACGCGTATCTCTTGTTCTAGTGGGTGGGTTCCGTTCAGCAGGTTGCGGAGGCAGTCAAACTGAACAACCTTAAAGTCGAACACAATCGTCTTATCAGTAGCTAAGCATGTACTGATATGTATTTCTGCATCAAATGATTCGCTTGTAATTGCTAACAGCTAGTAAGGTGCCATTAATAAATTACTTAATGCAAATTATTATTTTTCACCCCCTCTCCAACATTTTTATTGCTTTTCGGAAAAAGTGAGGTCAAATTTTGATACTCACTAAATTGTTCGTTCCTCAGTGCTCTGTTCTCTCACTTGTAATAATTAATAATATACCTTTAAATATTAAATCATAGACCACGCATTTTTAATAGACTAAATATTCACTATATTTGCGGGGAAAGTCCTAGGGACCATCAACTGCCATTTTATCTCATCCAATATTACATCTCTACTAGTATATTGTCCCATGGTAAGGTGGACCTTAATGAATAACGAATGAAAGATTATCGAAATAATGTTTATTCAATTATTTATTTTTATTTAATGTCTTCTGGCGAAGTTCAGGTCATCTTCCTTCACCTTACTAGTATTGGGAAGAAGTGATGTTCAGTTGCCGGGGTACTTAAGGTACCGAAGATGTAGGGTTAGTCTTGAGTAGGTGAAGGAAATCCTCGGTCGAGTCTTCAATTGAATCCGCAGTCTTCTGCTCCGCGGTATGGTGGGAGCGAAGTCAGCACCATTTCACCACCGCTGTCTATGATATTCTGATTGAATATTGGCTTAAATATTCCTTCAAATGGGTGGCCACACGGGCAATGACGTAAGTCGGAAAGTTCATAATTATTTTTCTTGCTCAAATAAACCTCATTTAATGGAATTCAATTTTCCCGAACCTAGTGCTCGACCCTCGTAAGTACCCACGGCAGTCTCTTTCGAGAAACAGTGTATCTCACATAAAGGACGAGAATAATACGGAGCTGATGCACTCATCAGTAAAATTTAAAACATTTATAGAAACCATTAGTGTTTGAACTCGTGTATCAATGTCACATCGAAAACAAGAAATTAAAAAAATTAGCATCAGTGCATAAGACTTTCATTCAAACAGCAGAAATCACGACAGACGACCATATATCGTTACTGAGTACATGCAATTTGATTCAGTTTCTTTTCTCACATTCTCCCCCCTCCTTTCCTTTTTTTCGAATCGGTTTCTCGATACGTCGAATGAGACTTCAAGAAACTCAACATCTCCCGGAAGATCCGGTGATTCCTCTAACCATCAGATGGAGAACACATGTAGAGTATCGTAGGTCTGCGTCATATCGTGCATGAGCGGGCCGAGTGCCCTTGTTGGCCGGCAGGCGAAGACCACAGCGTGCCTCGGCCTGCTGAGCCTCCGTCACCACGGTGACGCATGGGTGAGCGCTCCGCTGCCACCTGCCCTTCGTCACTCGACGGCGGAGACCCCAACCACCTCCTCCCCCTTTCTTCGCCCTTCCATCGGACCTTCGCGCCCTCGCTCGGAGAATAAAAGGCCGTCGCGGTAGGTCCATTGACACGCGGATGGGAATGCGCCGGAGAGTGGGTGGAGGAGAGAGATTTGGTTCCGGGAAATCCAAATGAATTGATCATTACCGTCTGTGGATGCGTCGATGGTGAATCAATAGTCACGGGGAGGGAGAGGACGTTGGATCTATTTCATGATGTCACAGAGGGGGAGATAGTTTCAGTTTAATTTCAATTCCGAAAATTATCTGTACAATGAGGAAACGTTTAGAGCAACATCACTTTAATAAATAATGTGACAGTTTTGTTACGAATCGTAACTAAATGTGTTTTTTTTCAGATTATTATTTTTTTACAATCAAAAGTAAAGGCTATTCAGTAATTGAATAATCGTATATCGTTCATGTCACCTCCCTCTCCCCCACCTCGTGGGATGGAACCCTTTATAGAATGGAGCCCCGGAGCCCTTGCTCTGTACAGATTGAACACGAGCCGGTCAGAACAATGCAAAAGACACCACAATGGATAGAATATCTTCGCGATTACAGCGAAAAGTATGATTTGAGCCATCGAATATATACGGTCTATGCCTGGAAGTTAAAATTGTAGACAGTCATGAGCAAAGTGTTGGAACAAAGTTGAAATAATTAATGATTAACCTTAAGTTGGTGACTGTTCTTCAATATAAAAATTGAAATGAAAATATTTAAAACTTCTCTAGCCTGATTTAGTACATTTGTATTATGCAACAATGAAAAAAACACGTTCCTCTTTCCAATTTTTCATGCAATTGTGCACCCACAAACGTCATCGGTGTACTCTGAATAGTTCATATCTACGTCATAATGGTGCAGATGTCGTCGCCAACGGTGCAGTTAGAAATCGGTTCTTCATGTGACCGTCACTGCTCTGCCCAGGAGATATGTACCTTGCAGGCGACGAGCAAAGTTTTGACTTGATAGTACCTTGCATATCATTGCACGTCTAGAGTGAAATGGATATTAATATGTGTTGATTGTACAAAAATTATTGAATTTTGTCATCAATTTGATATTAATAACTTTCCCACAACTAGCGTACGTTTAAAAGATTTTTCAGTTTTCGAGCAAATGCTGGGATATTCCCTTGCTTTTGAGAACTTCAGTAGACGGACATCTCCATGGAACTACACCCTCTTCACTTCTTGATATAATAAAGTGACCGCCCCTTCGTCCTCCACTTCCCTAGTCCTCGCACGTCGTCTACTGCCATATACTTTTCAGGAACTCGCCATTTGCAGTTCCATGCAATAAATGTCACCCACGTCTGCACAACTTCCTTTTCACTACTTCTGGTCTCCGTCGACGCGTCCTTCGTTCGTCTGCTTCTTCTCCAAATGGAGATAGTTTTCATTCGCCGGCCACTAACAACATCCCTACGGCTGTACAGTCGTTCTGCCCAATGATAATTATATTGCACAAGACGAGCACCTATTCGGCAATTTATGAATAAAGCAACCATGACAGCAATACCGTTCTTCTACACTATTGAAATTTAGGAAGGATGGGGAGCTAACAATTCACATACGACTGGGTAAAAATAATTTCATGTTCTGATGTTGCTTCTCTGAAAACAATTTAGAGCTTTGAAGTATTAATACCATCTATATCTTCTCGGATTAAATCTCGACTCTGAAGAACGATAAAAATCTATGGGATAGATTTTAAGGCGAAAATTCAAATAAAATTTACCAAAACTGTTTGGCAAATAATTCGTGAGAATTTTAATTGAAGATTTTTTAAAATTTCAGATATTTGGAAGATTTTGGGTACTGGTTTACTATATTTGGTAAAAATATATTTTTGAATATATTATCAATAACCTTGCAAATGTGTATTTCCAAAGACAATCTGGAAAATCATTTCTATAAATTAAATGCAATTTACCATATCCCTAATCTCATTTATTTATTAATGAAGGGAAACAAAATTAAAGAAAAACCACGAGGTACTAAGAGTAGACAAAGCTTGGTGTTAATAACTTTATCTTTTACGAGTTCTGTCATGTTTGTATCACTAAATTTTGTTTTTAAGACGCTCTTCACATTATTGCAGAAGAAGTATTAACAGGAAAAAAACATCCTTTAAACAACTGGAAAGGAAACTAGACACTTACGTCTCCCGAATTTCAGAAATGTCGGTTTATCAGTGTCGTAGAATCCTGTCACAAGAATATTAAACATTCCAAAAGTGTGAAAACGTGATTTCAAGATGAGGCACAAAACGTTCGACAGGAAACTAAAACAGCACTGAAGGAAACAAGTCGTTAATTTAAAAGTTCACATGTTGTGGGGGAAATCTCAGTATTTGACTTAAGTCCTGGTGCATATTACACTGCCATTTGTTACTGCTAGGTCGCGTCCCTTTAACCCAAATTCTTCGCTTCTGCACCTGCTCCTATGCTCCGTCTCTCGACACCCTCCCCCGCCACCGTAACTCACACCGCCCTCGGGGCAGGGTTGCAGGCGACAGGTTGTCTGCGTGTTCTGGAACGATGTCGTCTGGTGGCACGCGTTCTTCGAGAAACAGAGGAGCCTTTCACGCTCTGTCCCCCCTCTCATTCCTCGCCGTTCTCACATGGATGAGTGGCGAGCACTTTGTATATTCTCACGTCTTGACGAAATTAATTTTCAATTAAGGGGAAGAGAGAATAAATTAGAAGACGTAGGCGCACGTGCGAGAATTATACGAGGTCTTTATAAATAAACTACTTGTGCCTTGTTTTCTTTTCAACCGAAGGGATTTCTCCGCTTTAGCATACCTCAATTACTTTTCAGTTATACTGTTTGTTTTTGGTAAAAACAGCCGGTATTAGCAGCCCTGGAAACAGCTACGAGATTTTGGTGGCGTCCTCTCCCCCACCCCAACACACGCATTATCATACTAGTCCATTTATTACTTAAATTCGTTAACATAAATGTTGGAATGAAACACGCCTATAACAAATATTTGTACATATTTTGTATCAAGAAAATCAATATTATCAGCAAACGACAACAAAATATATGCGGCACCCCTGTCAGTCTCGCGCTGCTAGAAAGCCGATTCTAATGCTGTAATTAGCGCAAATGATATGATTTTGAGAGTTTCTTAGATTTCTATACCTGAGTTGATAATGATAACATATAATAAAAATAGAGTTTATGATACACTCTCTTTACATAGAGAACTATTTCTTTTACGTATATCCAGCTTGCATCAGTATGTGCCTGTAGTAGGTGTAAGGTCTGTAGTACGTAATAGCATCAACGCACTCACCGCATCTTTGAACGGGAAGCTCGGGTTCGAGACATTAATCGGCCAAACTAGCTGGGATTTTCCTCGCCTATTCCAAACCCATCCCGGTTCGGTACCTATAGTTCCCTCGCAGCCCAACATCTCTCCTTACTAATTCCCTATTCCCTATAAGTCTTGATGTTGAGGTGTGCTAAAGAAACCCACCTCACCGCGGATCGACACCCCGCCCATGCAGCCAGCAACTCAGCGCTCTACCCACTGAGCCACGCTGACTCCAAACGTTGGTTATATACGATAAAGGAAAATAATTACAAATAATATTATCAAATCATGATTTATTGTAAATTATAAATAACAATATTAAAGTAATACGCTATATTTTGTTTACAATACAGCATGGAGTTGAAGAAAACTGTATGCTAATATAAAAATAATTTATATAAGTTTTCCTTTAAGATTATTTTTTTATTGTTTTGTTCCCTACATATCTAATCACTATACAAATAGACTAATTTTTGGAAATATTTTTACCACGGAAAATCTACGAAAGGGGTATGGTATAAGTAAACAGTCGTTCAATTTAATTGTAGTCATAGCCACTCCTTTCTCACAGGTGCTGGGAAGCACCTCACCTCATTGCATTAGTCATCTCTCATCACTAAGAACTGGCAGTATTCTATGTTTTGAGAATTGATTTGTATTAAATGTAGAAACTTAACATCAATATTTTGAGTTGAGTATTGTAATTTCAATATCAGCCATTCGTATTGTTTCATAATTTCTATTATCAACGTCCTGTTTCAAGTATGCAGAACTTGTAATTTTTTTTTCACATTTCAATTCCGTGACATTTTATTTTTTATTTTTTTGTTCTTTTGCTGGAGATCGTGAATACGTCAACTGCATCAGGATTTTGTAAGTTAGAGGGAGGGGTAGTCTACAAAAATCTGACGGTATCACGTGATTCGGATCTCGCGTGGTATATTTCGAAGATTTTCCCACGATCTGTGTCAAAAAATAGGTATCGCGTGTAATAGTTTTCATACTCAGTTTATGATATACTGTGGAAAATGAAGGAAAATTTTATTGCACATTAGCCCGTGTAAACAATCTAATTTTCGTTATAATTTTATAGACATATACATTTAAGTTTAAATTGTACATGAGGCGCTACTTATAAGTTTTCGTAAATCATATCAACCGCTTGTAGTCTAGGTTAGACACTGGGAAGTACAGCTAATTATGTAGACAGGTAATGTCCATGTTCACTTTCTATCGACACTGACAAATCACTGAAGAAGAAATATGGTTAAAGAACCTGAATTCACGAGAAACTTTGGTAATACTTAACATCACGATCGTTAAGTAAATTTAAAAATCGAGAATGAAACTTCAGATCGTAAACATTTAATGATGAATGTACCTTAACATACTTCAACGTACCATCAAAGGATTCGAATGCCGCTGAAGTACGAACTCGTTCAAGATCGCTCCTTGGTGTGTTTTGAGATTTCCATCGACTCGAAGAAAACCAAGTTTCTTTCGTAATTTGCTGACTTTCTTGACGATCTCGTGGGGCGTCCATACCTCCTCGGACACAAAACAAAAAATCGGAATGTTTATGCCATCGTCCCGTTAGATAGATTAACTCTCTTTAAATATCCCTAGACGTACGTATTATCAGTATGGAACGCGAGAATCCAATGTATGAACTGAAATAGAACCATATTTCTAGAAAACACATAGTGTCATCTTTGAATTACGATAAATCAATATTTAATCTCTAAAACTGCTCTTATTAAAAATGTTAAGACCAAAGTTTCATCTACTCACCGAATAAAAATGTCTTTCTTTAATTTCTTTCCAATTCAATAAATGCTTTTCGAAATCTAGAAAAATATGATAAATTCCATGTCATTCATTAATTTTTTTTCTGATTGTCTTACTAGAATAAAAATACTGACTTTTAGGATTACACTTTCCGAAAAAGTGGGTTCTGATTCTGTCAAGTTGTCGTTTGTAGCACTCGTATGAAAATAGTAACCATGAAATAGTCGGCTCTATTTCATTTAAATTTGGTATCTAGATTAGTTTTGGGCCATAATACACCCTCATTCAGTACTTACCTATAAATTTGAAAAAAATTCGAAGAAGGGAGATATTTTTCCATGAAAATGCCCTTTTGTAATTATTTTTAAATTATCCAAAATATTTCTTATTGTTTTATGAATCATGCTCAATATCTATAGGATCATGCGTTCATGTATACCTTGTCTCGCAGTTTCGTCAGTCAACGTTGGTCAGCAGTAATAGTACGACACACTGATACGATGCGATGCTGGGTTATGTATCTACTTTAATTCTACTGTATTTCATTTGTCATTCCAAAGTTGCCTAACATTGGGGGTAAGTAGATGGTAACATGGTACGCCATATTTCGAAGAACTGGGAGGGGGATTCATAACACAATTGCTTCCTCCGAACTTCCTGCCCTTTCGAAGTAGAAGAACATATCTATTGTTTGGAGCTATGTGCAGTGTCACGAATCATTTGCTACGCAGTCAACAGAGAGGTATGAAGAAGAGACTTAGCTTATCCCCCACCCAGGGGATAGAGAATCCTCCGCCCACCCTCGACTAAGGCATCCTCCCTTTCTGGCCGTGGTTGAGGAGTTTTGTGCGCGGGTGTGTGCATGGCGAGATGTAAGGGAGGGGACAGTCATGAGAAGCGTGAGGGCGAACGCGCCAACGCACTATTTGGTCAGTGGTCGCTCCGTACGGCGTCCGCGTGAACATGAATGGTGGAGTAGTTCAATGACACGGTGAGGAATGTACTCAGTCTGAGTGGCTCGGGCGGACCGACTCTCAAGGATTCTTCCCTCCTAAGATGCCCAAGGAGCAATGGAGGGGGAAATAAAATTCTAGGGGAAGGGACTTGATAAAAGGTTTCGATGCTCAACATACCAACTAAACGCAGTGGTTACCTAACATTTTAGACCGGCGGCTCCCGTCTTCGACAAATCATTTCCGGTGGCGCCTCTTATATAACCTATTCATTGTACACGGTACAGGGAAACTTAAATTGTATTTCTAGCCAGATAACTTTTCACATAAGAGTAACTATAAACATGAAATGAAAGAGACAAAGAAATGAAGGTGTAAAAATACAGTTTACGTAACACCACGGCACCCATCGCATTGATTCGTGGTGTTCATGGCGTCATGGCGCACACTTTGGGAACTATTCACCGAATGGTGTCGTCCACATAAAATTTAAATCTAAGGTGAAGGAATTATTATGTCACAAAAAATCATATTTGTAACTAGAATCTAATGGTTCTAAACTGAGTAAATTCTGCAATAATTACTCGCTTTGCCGTGCTTCTTTCTCAACACCATTGTTCCACCGAATTTGTGCTCAGACAACAGATCCCGATACCAAGCAAATATCATAATTTTTTGTTTGAAATGATGGGGAAGAGAGGATATGTATTTCTGGAACTCTTATCGCATATTCACATATCTATCAACCTCTTGACATTCATAACTTAACTGCAAATTAATCAAAACGGTGAATATGATTATAGTCGATATTATGTCATTTAAGTCGATGCAATTGCCTATTCTTCGTTACGTAGATGTGATTCATAGTTAGAATTGAGATCATGGCATCGTGACTCATCTGTAGTTCACTCTCATATGTAGTTCTCTTATTCTCGGAACATCGTTGAAGTTGACAGATGACCATGTTACCTCTTCAAAATCGTACTATCGAATGCCAACCTTCATTCACCTTTTTTCATGAATTTTTATGCCATGCCCTTATGCCCTCCGTGTCATGCAATGTTCTTTCCGAGGGCCGAGACCTATAGGATATTATTTTCATTATTATTATTATTATAACATCATCATCATCATCATCATCATCATTATTATTATTATTATTATTATTATTATTATTATTGTTAGTGAGTTGTTGTGACGTCGTGTAATCGACGTGACGTCGAAACACGTCGTGACTATCGTCAAGTCGGTTCAACGTCGGAGATTTCTGCGTGGGATATAAGATGTGACTGACATACAGAAAGCAAAAAAAAACTATACCTGAATTTCCGCGAATGAAATCCGTCGACTTCTTCTGGTTTTCCAGACTTTTTACAAGATTTACAGGTATCTACTTTAGATCTCAAAAATATATCGTTATTTTACGGCATGATAATTTTTAAAACCTAACTGAATCCTACCGGCGATTTAGTAATGATAATAATACTGGTAATTCAGTATATGTTCCATTTTTATTAAGCTCGAAGCGTTGCGTTTGTTACTTTCCAGAGAAAGTCTAATCACACATGAACAATGACGCCTGGGTACGTTTTCTAAATGTTAATATCAAGTAATAAATTCTACTTGCATTTTCAAATTCCCAAAATATTTCGCCTTTTATACAGATTTTGAATCAATATCAGAGGCATTAATGTGGTGGAGTGTGGAGCAAACCAGTATTCTCGAACCCTTCAATTATTATCGCTTTGCAAGAATGGATTCAAAGTTTTGGTACACTTCAATAAGTTATAAAAAATATTATTTTAGTAAAATTTCTTGATTCTTCCCTAACCTTTAAAGTTTGCAGCCCCTGACAACCAAGTAAAACCATAAAAAAGACATTCCTGCTCTCCGCTTCTCAAATCGTATCTTCACTTCGCAGAAAACACTCCTTATTCTGACCCCAGTAGCCCCATGCCCAAAAGTCTACACTTAACTTCCATATCACTGGAGCTTTTTGGACTATTAACTTACGGTACTTTGAGTAAAATTATAATAAAGATTTCCTGGAACTCACCAAGACAGTATCCTGAGCCGAAAGGCAAATTTGACCCTCCTCCATGACCCTTGAGAAAGATATGGGCAGCTGCGGCGATAAGTGTCATGGTGGCAGTGATCAAGGAAGGCAGTCTCCCTGGAGCGCCAGTGTTTCTGGCCGAATGGGGAGGGTTGGGATTTGTTATAATAGTGTTGCGTAACATCCGACCTGATGGCGTGTTATCTTCCCAACTCATCACAATTGGGAAATAGGTGTGTGAGAGAGAGAGGGAAGATGGATTTGAGGAAAGTGGAAGAACACTGGTGGTTGGTATTTTGCGGATGATAATGGCAATAATGATGTTGGTTGAGATAGTAATTGTGGCAATACTTCATTGAAAACCTTTTAGAAGTAGTTCTCTTAAGGAGATGAGTAGACCGATGATGTGGTGGTATGGTCAATTACGTATACAGTTCTAGATTTAAAAATCTGTTTTATATTGGTGAAACTATCTAGGAATTCGTACAGTAGAATGTGATTCGGTTTCATTAATGTGATACTGTAATATTTTATTTACTTTTTTTTACAATAAACCTCTTTTTTAAGGTAGAGACCATGTAAAGTTGTATGTGAAAATTATATCACCAAGTAATTCAGTAGAAAATTAATAATATAAAAGCGAAAAATGGAATAAAAATTGTATTTTATTATGGAATTATACTGTACATTCATTGTGAATTCCAATTTTCTAAACGATTTTGGTTTTAATGGGTTTCTTTATGTGTTGTATTTACTGTTAAAATGTTTTTTTCCTGTTCATTTGATTGTCTACGAAACCTATGAAAGAAATATTTAACCATTCTCTTTCGTGTTGACTTACTGGGCACTGGATAGTCTGATGGAATAACCAGCAGAAGCTCTCTGATCTCCACCTGAACCCACTGATTGACCTACCGCGTTGTGGCATTATGAGAGACGATCACAATGACAATTTGACCGTGCACTCGCTAAGAAACTCCGTAAGTTATTCCAAGCATTTCTCTGTACTCGTTTCAGAAGAAACGCTACAAATACATTAGGAGTACGTATAAAAACGAAAACTTTTGTTGAAATGTTCGGGATTTTGGGATGAACTCTTTTAAACAAAACGTCACCGTAAATCAAATCTGTCACTGTTGCCAATATTGGTGATTTGAAAGTCATAAATAGAACATTTATTTGTAGTAGATAATATTTGTTTAATCTTTCAACACTGAAGAAACGGTGTAATTAGTAAATTAGAGTATTTAATCTAATTTATGTAAATTGAACAATAGTTTAACAAAAAAAGTCGAAATTTTTGAACTTGCAAAAATAGTTGCCTTTGCATGCTTGTATAATAAGCTACTTTTACCGCTATTAATAACCTTTTTTAGGGGGGGGGTTGCCTCAAAGCAGATCAGAGAAATAATTATTAATTCTCCTGCAATTATTACTATTATTAACTTTACCACCTGGCGACGACTTCAAAATTAAGTCGAAACGTTGTGAGCACTGTTCGTCCGTTGAAGGTCGTAATTCTCTGATTATTAAAAACATTACTAACTTAATCGGAAGAAGTTCTCGAGAAATTGTCTTTCTGGCAATGAATGTATCAATGTGTCATGTAAGGAATGAAAATACAAATTAGACGAAAGAAAACCTAGCTGCCAATGTATGCACCGTATGCGTTGCGGCTCTGACGACGGACGCCTCGCGGAGGGTGGGGCTGTTGGCTGCGAATGGGGTGGGGGGAGGCAATGAGAAGCGGGGAACGCGTCGTGTAGTGGCCGCGACTTCGCCGTCCTAACGCTCAGCGCTTCTCCGCGCCATGCCGCTTGGCTTTGTTGAGCCTGAGGCCTAAACAAATATTCCGACTTCCTTCTTCACAGAGAATTCTCTCGAGGCTGACGGCTCCTTTCAGGAGATGCTCGTGAAAGCCTCCCACTCCTTCAGATCGAGCTCCCGCGGCTGAGGAGAGCGACTCCGCGTGATTCAAGAAACGGAGGCGGCTCTCGCCACGAGGAGAAAACGCTTGTCGGACTTTGAGGAACCTGTGAGGTTAATTGGATTTGAAGGAAGCGTCGCGTAATTAAACAGAAGATGGCGCATCGAACATCCTTTGATGTACTGCTTATACTAGTAATATAAGTATACCGAGGCATTTACCCTTCCAAAGATGGGCAAGTTTCATGGCGCTGACTTTCATCCTGAATATTGTTAAACTTATTATCAACCATAATACATCGATTTTCAGAATGAAATAATAAAGTTTCATTCTCCTTACACCGTGAGGTTTCGTTCAATTTTCTTGGTTCTTGCAATTCTCACGATTTTACCATTTTTGATGCGATTTTGTGTAGTAACATCCCCTTTGAGTAACAAGTCGCATCAGCAAAATCGACACAGGACATTAATCACTGGAAGTCTGCCACCACAAAGCTGGTTAAAACTATGGAGATGAATAATTGAGTTAAGCGCCTGCAATGTGAGCGTCCTCATTTATATGTTGCAGACTACCCTAGACCCTAGATATTTTACCATGAATTCGACGAAGTCTAGAAACTTATAAACGTACTATAGAACGTCTGTAATCATTCTCTATGTTGCAATGACTAATTTGAGTGTGTGGATGTTCGTAAGTATCCGAAGAAGAAGAAGAAAATGGAAGCTAGATATGATTTTAAGGTAAAGTTTACGAAGAAGAAATGTAAAAGAAAAATAATTATTGATTATTCGTACGAAGATATGGTGAGTCTTTCAAAAGCTACGGAAAGAACCTCAGTATAAGAAGCTATGATTGATTTGGGTGAGTTCTCACTTGGTTGGCTCATTTGACAGAAAAGGTGGGAAAATCTCAGAATGCAGAGGTGATACAAGAAGTAGAATGATGACAGTTGTGGGATGCGAAATATGTGAAGCTTAGAACTGGAAATGTTCATGTGATACCTTCAGTGCGAAACTGCGAATTCCTATTTATTTTGATCAGCTCGCGGCGAATGATGAAGTAATAATTTGATTATTAACGACTAGCACTATTATGTGCGGTGTCTTCTTTTTTATGTGCATTATAAATACTTACTACTTACTTGATGCTTCAGTCTTTCTTTCCCTCAACTTCAATTACTACCAACTACGGCACCCGTTGGAGAGTTGCTGAACTTGCGTTATTTTATACATTTTCAACTATTTTTCTCGCTCAGGACTCGAAGAACGATAAAGAAGCAGTTGTGTCCAATAATTTTACTTAAAGGTATATGAATGATCCAACCATCAGTGTGGGGAGATTGGATTCATCCCCGATTTTTGGTTTCCAGCTGTTGTTTTTTTATCCCTCATTTACATATTTTCGAGTGTATAACCTCTGGTGTAACCCTGGTTGAACCACTTTATCGTAAAGGGAAAACCGAGTCTGTGGCAGGTTTTCTTGGAGAACTCCCGAACTCCCTTCGCCATCTTCCTCTCATTCACACGTACGTTCATCCGCTTCGGGCTCCGAGATATTCACGAACCTTATGCCGTCCTCAGATCTGTCCGTTCCATCGACGTCGTCTTCGTATCGTTACTTCCACCGATAAAAAATTGGCGTTTCTGAATAAATTTTTGTATGTTTTGGAGAATTCAAATTTGACAGTTATAGAAGAGCTGGTGCATACGATGAAATAATTTTCGTCTGAAAAAATGTAACACCACCATCTCGTCAGTGGTTAATTAAAATCAACGCAACTTTGATCCTACCCCACTATAATCAGGGTAACAGACCAAAACATAAATAAAGTTATGACATGGAATGGTAAATTAAATTTTAGGTAGCAGGGTAAAATATATTTTTAGAAAAGAAAACTGACGAAATGTTTCGAATCGCGCATTCTAGGAAATTTTGGTGGATCCTCTTCAGTAATCAGCCCTTGCCTAAAAATCGTGAAGGTTCGGTTTGGAATTGCAAACTAACTCCCCCCAACTGCTCCGACTGGGGCTCTCACACTGCCTTTGGCTCTACTCCTGGTAAACTGCTGGCAAAAGAATCTTGACGAGCGACTAGAACGATAACAAAGGAAGTGTAATATATTGACAGCATTCCCACTGGTCTGAATGAAGTCGCTTCGAGTCACCTGCCACGTTTTCATCTCACTGCCAGAGGGAACGCTAAGCCTGAGCATGCGTTCGTGCTAAGCGCCGGTGGTTTCGGTACACAGAGGTGTGGCAGCGTGGCGGATACCATGACTCATACAAGTAGCCGACTCTTACTCTCTCTCTTTCTCTTCCCTTCGTCCCTCTTCTCCACCTTCGTCTTTCCACCCCTCGCTCTCATCTGCATAAACCTTCACGCCGGCGTGGGGCTGCCCGCCCGCGCGCCCGGGAACCAGACGGTGTCCACCGCAAACTTTCCGGCTCAAATTGAACACGGCAAGTGGTATGTCGGGACAACGAGCTTGTTAGCTAGCAAACATTCTGTCCCACACGCCTGCAAGCATTATTTGGATGAACGGATTGTGTTTGCGTCTCTTTCATTATTCCCAAGGGCCTCTTCGGGTATTGTCATGAAATAACGAAAGAGAAGGGAGAAAATTTAATTGTGTCAATTTTTAGTACATCTCGTAGTTTCATGTGCACAGATTCTGGGCACGTCACTGCCCCGGGATATCCATACCGTACTGACAGATCCCTTTTGTAGGAAACAACATTCATGATATAATAAAGAGGAAAATTATGGAAATACAGCAATAGGAAATGATACATTATTTTTATAAATACAGCAAAAGGAAATGATGATACATTATTATTTATTAGGTATTGTAGCGTTATGTATGTGAAAAGTAAATATAGTTCAAGGAAGGTACTTGCTTTGTTCATTCACTTGCTGTTTAACTGATGAAATATGAAACTTCGATATTTCTTTCTTCTTTTGTAAATAAAGGTGCAAATTTGATCATTTTCTCTCACGATCCCAATCCTTATTATAAATATATTTTGGATTTTTGTACTCCCAAACGCTACGCACAATTCTTCGTATGAGAGGGAATAAATAAAACTGTTTAACTTGTTTAATCGTCGATAATACATTATGTATAAGGAAAGATCAAAAAAAGGTTTATATTTTTAAGATCTTTGTGTCTTAGAGGACACTTTGGCCGTGTTTTCGAATTATTGCGCGGATGTCCGGTCTATACCTCACTTTTTAATTGGTCAAGTTCGATGGGTGAAAAAGATATACTTAAACAACTTACGTTTCAGAACCAAGATATAGCAACACTTCACAGTTTGAACAACAATCCACATCACACATTCAACCACCAATGAATAACACACACTCATACGATTATTATTCTTCTACTCGGGCATGTCTGAGAGTATGAGATCAATCCGCAAAGTCTTAGCGTGAACCACCGATATTTTGTGATTATGTTAACTTATTCCTGTTTGTAGTAATTTTCGTTTCAATATCGTGTATCAAGTGAACTGACACAGTCACTAACTTGGTCCACAATCCTCTCCCCCATAGCTATCGGACTTCCATTTGGTTGTCCAAGACGCCATTGCTTTGACCCAATAAATACTAACTTGACAGCCAGTAGGAGAACGCTAGGGAGAAGAAACCTGCACATTGAATGAAAGTGTTCGCCGTGTTCGTAAGTACTCGCGCAGTCTCTCGGTCCATTCTCTCTGAAAGGGCTGTATTGAACGTGTTGCACTGCGTTAACTCCAAGCAACGGAAGAAACTTTGACATGCTTGCGCGCAAGCATGACGTCCTCTTTCGGCGCGTGCGTATGCAGGACCTTTCTACGACGCGTGCTACCGGTCCGGCTGACGCAGCTCGCGTCGCTATCGTAGAATTATTATGCGTGTTCTTCGTGCCTCACCTGCTACCCCAAAGCACGCAGGCGTGGTGTGGTGGCGCTAGTCACGTGCGCATGCGTGGTGAGAAGCCGAAAACGCGCCTGGATGGGATCAGACGGTTGATTGGGTCAACCACTCGGACGAAACGTCCTCCACTATCTTCATGTTGAATTATGTATTTTATTCCAGCCATGGTGGCTATGGGGATATCATGAATAAGAGAGAACTTTTTTGAGGAAATATATAATTCTGCTAAATTAGTTTTTTAATCATGGCGTTGTTGGGGAATTTAGCAACCAATGTCTGTGGATTTCTCTATGTTCTAATTCTATTATGTTTCTCTGTGAATTTCCAGCTCGAATATAAGATACCTCATGCATCTATATCTTCTATTGTGTTTCAATTTTTCCTTCATTTCCTAAATACTTGGAACCTTTTGGATATTTTGAAGATGACAAACATTCCTACATAAGGATGTGATTCATGTTTGCGTATTTTTTCAGGCTATTTTAAACCGTGGTAAAATTTCTGCATAAGTTTTGTCTTTCTTCGCTTTCTATGTATATTCGGAATAAATTCTGTTTCCTCAAATTTATGTACACTTTAGCTTACAAATTCTCAGAATAAGTTAACAATAATTGGGAAAATTCTTTTGGGGTTGAAAATGATAGTTCAAGATCTGTTCCTTTTTTTAAAGAAAATTGGTCGCTTCCTACACAAATTTATCTTTACAAGGTATGTCTTCTACCCCTCGTGTCATTAAGACAGAAAAAGTGATTGATTGACTTGTGTACAGTCGTCCAACGATATCTAAAGAGTAGTTGAAAAAAATAATGCGTCCACACACATCTGAACTAAAAAGTGGATAGAAGAGCAAGGACGTCTTACTAGCCAGTCACACCTAATGGCTTCTTTTAAGTAATTTCAAACAAACAAGGGTAAGTCTCACGTATCCTCCTTTCGAAAACTTCGTATTTTGCGAAGATCGAAGATGCAAAGCAAGCGTGGAGTACAAAAGGACCCTCTTCCCATCGTTAATATTTATGTGTGGCGAATAGCATCATACAGATGTGAAATGTGAACACTAGAGGAAAACAAGGAAGACTCTTGGAAAATAACTGAGTTTAGAATGTGTTAAGAAGTGCAGGGGAAGCAAGACTGTTATGGAAGAACATTCCAACGAGGTGAGACAAGATAATTAGACACATTCTACGTCGAAACCACACTACTGGAAATATAAAGACTGATCTAAGGGAGAAACCAATGATGAAGACCCAGACTATCTTACACGTTTCGAATCATGAGCGTTAAGGGATGTGTATAGACCTAATGAGGAAGACTGAGCAGAGTTGGATTGGCAGACTGCTGCAAACTGCTGCAAATTCAGAGTTGACAAGTCGGGAAGAACGTGAAATAACAAATAACTCATCGTCGGATGTCGTAAAATTACTCCATCCTTAATGTGGTATTCACCAACCGTATTTTCTTTTATTTACTTCATTTAAAACATATTTAGTGGGAATATGAATAAAATGTCATGTAAATGAAAATTGTCAAAATATTTTTTGTTCCTCCACTTTTGATTCCCAATCGTCGCCACTGTTTAGTTATCAGCCTTTAAATAGGAGTAACACGCGACATCCACGTCCGCCCACCACCCTACCTCATTTTGCGGATTTAACGTAAATCTGCGAGAAGGTAATTCTCAGGGCTCATCTTTTATTTCTCATTTGATGAATTCTATTGTTAACTATCAAATTAGTTAATGTGTTTCTAAAATTCCAAGTCGTTGATATTTGTGTGTTCTATGCTTTTCAAAATAGTTTTGAACAAATAACAGAATTTTTTGGAGTGAAATGTCGTTTGACCTCATAAAGGTAAACGCTAAGAGGAAACAAGTGTAATGTTGAAGGATGGTAAATCGCAAAATTGAGAACTAATTGAGAATCAACAACGGTAGTAAAGAAAGGGATAAAGAATGAAGCGAGAGAGGAGGGAGGCAGGGGAAAAGGACGGAAGGAGGGAAAAGGACGGAAGGAGGGAAAAGGAATCCGAACGAAGGAGGAAGAGTACCGTAGTTCTGATAGACGATGGCTGTCACCCATGCTCTCCGTGTCGGTCGGAGCGATAGCATTATCAGACGTGGCGCCTCAAACCCGTCGAGCTGCCTCTGCCGCCTCCTCCTCAGGATTCGTCATCATACGTCTGACACGGCAAAGCTCACTTTCAATAACTCACAACTCAATATCTATTTTTACTTCCCAATTTTATGAAACGTACTAGTTGAATATCCTTGGCATTGATCGCGTGAAATTTGCGATTTCGTAACAAATATTCGTAATGGAATTCCCACTGATATAGGTACACAGCTATACCATATTCACTCCTGAGCCACACCAAAATTATTTCGTACATAACATATATACTTTTGTATCAAGCAGGAGATTTCGATATTTAGTACTGCAAGTAAACATTATAATTTAGATAAATTCAGTTTTAAACATATAGACGCGGCGTCACCTGGACAGCTTATATCCCATTTATCATTTATATCGTTTCTGGAGGCTTGGACCTTTTCATACACGCATGTAAAAATCCAAGCCGAATATTCGTTGGAATCCATGAAATACGTAAATACTGAAAAAATATTGATTTATAAAGTAGTTTCAAGTCAACTCTTTGATATAAATAGAACGTAATTATCGAAAAGCTTTCTTGCGTGACTAAATGTTTCGTTCATTTCACGAACCTGACTACGGTGACGAGCTTTGAAAATAACTTATTAACGTTTCTTGGGAACTCCGTCTGAGCGAGCTTTGCTGCCTCATCTTTACGCGCGAACACAGACGACTTCATTTCTTTATTTATTTTTCTCTCTGCCAGCTTAATGGACACGTAAGAGGGGAAGTCCTCTAGCCAGAAATGGCAACCTAAAAAGCTAGACCGTTTAGCAAAAAAAAAAACACCACCGAACTTTCCCCGCATCCACCGTCGGCGTGACACAAGGGAACGAGTGTTAAATATTTCCGCTGAACATAATCTCTTCCGACTTGGTTTCCATAGTTAAACCGCTCAAAAAAACAGTAGTTGTCACACTTGGTTGCGAAAGTTGTAAGTCGCCTAAAGAACCCGTCACGCATTATGAAGACCCACGCCAGAGACTGCACTCTCCCTGTTCGCCAGAGGTTTGTCATCGCTTACACGCCCTCGAAACCACCCCAAGACCCGGGTAGTGTCATTTCTTTCCTATTCTCAGAAATTCTGGGTCATTTTCATTGCAGTAGTGGCCTGTTAAAATTTTCGACACTTGCTGGTTAATAAGGAGTATTCATTTGCTGCTTTACTTCTAGAGCAGAAGTAGAGGAACATCATGCAACACTTCATGTACCAAACACCCGACGCTGTAATTCTCAATAAATTTAACTGCTTGAAACGATATTTAATATTTTCCCCTTTTCAATCTTTATATTTATATGAAGACAAAAAAATTGGAGGGTAGAAGTAAAGTAATCTCAAGCATAATCTCCTGGGCAACATTCTGCTAAGGTTTCCCGTACCAAAACACTTAATTTATTCTGGCACTTATTTCTTGAACACACAATTTCAGACGTACAGAAACAATGACTGTATATTTTATGGAAGATCATAACCTCTTATACAGGATTTCATTCAATTCTAAATACAGCCAAATAATTATTTCAATGTCATAACGAATTATTTAAAAATTACAACACTACTCTTCAGTCAAAGTGAAAATATCTGTCAAACATTAATCCACCTGCTCTCAGATCTTTTAAACCTTGTATGCGCGAAAATGGGTGACGATGTTCAATAACACTCCCACTCGCGCTCCCATTATATCATATGAAATATCTCGCATGCTCGGTTGATTTAGAGTGTATACGTTAGTGAAAGGTTACAGATCTTAAGTTTTGTCACCAAGATCATCTGTTAGTACTTACATCTGAATATGAACCGACATCCTCGGTAATCAGAAGGCAAAATCGTGTCTCACGATGTTGCATCATTTCATTTTACTCCTTATTGAAAGATTCTTTCACTTATTTACCACGTTTCACTGTTTTTCTGATTTCCTAATTTGTTTGAGATTTGTTTATTCTGTTTTTTGGCTCTATTTGATTAAACCATCGGGTGTTATGTACTAATTCATAAGTCGCAATTAGTTACTCAAAAAAAAAACAAGATTATTTTATAAACTTCTTCATTAACAACCACATTCACCTGTCAGTATACAATGATCAAATGTAAGTATTTACTTGTGTCATAATAATATGACGAAGTTTTAAGTCCTAACCATCTTTTATATATAATTAATCACTATATTTCACAGCACTGTTTCAGTCAGAGTTTTGACCTTCATCAGGATATTAGAAAGGGAAAGTAATTTAAACTTACGCGGGAATATGAAGAATTTTTCGGGATTTTATTTATCTTAATTACGATAATTTAGTGTATAGTTTCTGTTTCTTCCTGTTGTTGCATTTTTACAATTCATTCATTTTGTGTTGCTAAGATAACAAGAAACTACCTTGCTTATGTAAAAACCTCATGAAGGCTAAAATTCGTGCTAAGACGTAATGCTGTTAAATATAATGATTGTCTATACAAAGTCGTTTAAATTTCAAACTTCCTATGAAGATGAAGTATTCATGGAAATATAAGTCAACAAAATGCTTTTTGCTTCGATCGATTCGTAGACGAACATCAGGAATGTGTTCTCGGTTGGAAAAAATTTGTATTTTGCTAAAATTCATTATTTATTTTAAATATACTTAGTTTCGTGCCTTTTAATTCCGTGCGATCCCACTGTTCCTATGCGCTCGAATTAACATATCAAGAAAAGATTGTAGTTACTATTTTCATCAAATTTTATTTTTACGTTTTAGCTCATTAAATTTTGGATACGTACATTTATAAACAAGTCAACAACATCCCTCATAGTAATCAATAATTGAATTTTTCTATTATTTTGTTTGAATAATAAGCAATTTGGCGCAGTGGAACGAGAGCTGGCAACACTGGCTATTCCGAGTCGTTGGATAAATCTTATTTTTTTAAGGAGATTCGGCATCAGTGAACTCCACACTCATCGCAAGGTCTTTTATCTCCTTCAGATCCCCCTGGGCCGTGTGACGGTAAAGGGCAGATGTATCCAAGGTATTAGTGAAGTTCTGAGATATACGCAGGGCGCCATATCTGTACAATACGATTCCATCAAGTGCGTCATCCGATTATAAGTTATTTTCTATGGATATTACCTGAACTTTCCAGTAAGACACGCAGCCAGAGCTCGGAGGGCTGGGGTACCTCCCGAAATTTTTTACAAGTTGTAATGAAAATATTTTATCCGTATGAAAATGTTTATTTACCATTTGTTCTTTAATTATTAACATGAATTAAAGTATTGAAATTTTACAATATTTTAAGAAAAAAACTTTAAAATTAACGTCAAATTTTGGTCGAGAACTCACTCCGAAAAATGTTATATATATATATATATATATATATATATATATATATATATATATATATATATATATATATATATATANTCCATTATAGTTAAGTACGTGTTCGTCATATTTTTACTTTCGTAACTAAATGATAATAAAACTTCTGTGCGTAATGAAGTAAAATTCCAGATATCTCATCTCCCTTTAATATCACGGACAATTATTCCTGATTCAATTAGAGAACCAAAAAATGAAGGAAAATTTAATCACGAATTTCTCTTTTTTCGTGTATTAACTGTTCAATTTAGCAATGTTGTATTCTACGCATTCTAGTTTAACGATCAGTTTCTAAATTGACGTAAAAACTTTGAAGTTAAAAATGACGACTACAAATTTGAATTCAAGTATGGGTTAAGAAAATTGAATATATTAATAAACAACTCTTCTGATAGACACCCGTAATAGATACCACTAACAGCGAGATGCGAAACCATGCTTGCGAATACCCTCACTTTCCTTCAAATAGTTCTGGTAAATAGTTCAAATAGTTCTCGTAAGTGAGAAGTGCATCTTGCCCCGTTTCTATTTCTAGATACATATTTTGTGGGTTTTATGAAAATTTTATTAGAAAATGGTCCACGTTGACTATGGTTTAGACACTATTGTTTTACGAAATTGAGGACGAACTTTTGAAATTCAGAGTTTAAGTTATAGGGGCTTTGTTTTTACTGAGTCTCCGCCATCCTCGTTCNATTGAGGACGAACTTTTGAAATTCAGAGTTTAAGTTATAGGGGCTTTGTTTTTACTGAGTCTCCGCCATCCTCGTTCTCCAGTGACCCATGGACTCGGCCTCTTTCAAGCATTGCCCCTCCTCATTTGTCCCCTCGTCTCCGTTCATAGAGAGCTGCCGCCCTCTGACGCCCCTGTCACACTCCAATCACTAGTAATGTATCAGTTTCACACGAAACGCTGCCTCGTCTATCAGCGAGTCTCTTTAAATAATTAAATGAAATTAGAGTGTACACTGAACATCTTTCACCCTCTTCACTATCAAAAAGACCCTATTTAGATACGACAGAGGAGATGTGTGGTAGTATTTAGTTCTCAACAGATATTATTAGTCAGTTTTCAGTTACGCCTCGCTAAGGATTAACTCAGTCAATTTTTAAACTTTTCATATGCATTGTCTCTTATATAATTATCGACTGTGGTATCCATGAAGAGGAGAACATCTGTCACTCATGATAAGAATAGAAACCTCGGTCGTAACAAATTACTATCAAGGTTTAGGAGCTAAGTCCCAAATCTTTTCAAAAATTTGAGGGTCACGTAAATAACAAGACCTGGACCAGAGTGGTTCCAGTTCTATTAAATAAACACCAATACCGATCTCATGGTCTGAGAACAAAACGAATTCAAGTTTCTTTCAGTTCCCCCTTTATTAATAGAATATTAATTTCAGTAGACACATTGTAATTATTTAATACTTCATATTATCACTGTCTGCAAGTTATGAACAAAACATTAATTTGACGTGTCATTTACTCACAGGACCAAGCGTTAATAAAGTTAATAAATCATTTGATCCGATTTGCTGTTTCATTTTGTCTCATAATTGTTTCATTATCATCAAAACATGCCTTTGTTTTAATAAATGCAAAAACGATGTGATCTTAATGTAAGGTATTTCTTGCTTCAGCTTCTTTGATAAATAGATATGACACATGCGAACCAAAGAGACTTCTAGAAAATTTTGAAATCACAATTTCGGCGAAAGAAAAAATAAATGATTTGAATTGGTTCTCGGTTTCCGGTAGATTTGAGTCCCCAGAAAAGAATATTCATCTTGCCAACATATCTTTAAGACCCCATATATATACACGTAGGTACACATTTCTGTAAGGAGGATGCAGCCTTGAGGAATGGTACGAGTATATCCGACGCAGATAATTTAGAGAACTCCTTGCGTATTATGTTTCAAGACAGACATAAAAGAATTTACTTCGAATTCTGTTCACCGATATACGACTCATAAATGAAGAACCCAAACACTTAGGTCAACATCGCAGGACTCTACGTGTTTTCTTCAAACACCCAACATTCTTGCTCTTCTTTCCCTTAATTCTAGAACCAATACGCAAGCCCAATACATCGACGAATGATCCAGAATCACAGGGGTGCAAATTCAAAAGTGAAACATGAGTATAATAGTGAGAAGTCGGTCTTTTGTTTACGATTTAAGGGTGCCACAACTGGCGTGAACAGAAATAAACACTGGAGCCCATCTCACAATGCAGACGCAATGTCGCCAGCTGCCTCACCGCCAGGGCGGCTTCTCCGCGGCAAAGAAACCGTGGCGGCGTTGGAGGAAGGCGACGTTGGTTGACGGTGTGAAGGCTGCAAAGCGACAGCGGTCATCAGTGGCGGCGATTGGGAATCAAAAGTGGAGGGAGTGGGGCAGAAACATTATTGACAATTTTCATTTACATGACATTTTCTGCATGTTTCCAGTAAGTGTGTTTTAAATAATGAAATAAAGCAAAGAAAAGACAATTGGTGATTACCACATTTAGGATGGTGTAATTTTTCTTATAATTCCCAATTTTAGACGGATAAAATAAAATTTATATCTTTCCTTAAAAAAGCCCCTCCCCCTAATCGCCGCCACTGGCGGTCGTAAAGCCAGACACTCAGAGACGAATTCGTGATCTGTTTGTGGAATTGCCTTCCCAGTAATATCCAAAATAATACGATTTTTTAAATTATAGGTATACAATGAAAACGACATGACTCGCGATGTCATTTCTTTTAATTCTTGCAAAAACTGGAATATAATTGTTGTCATGTAAGCTTCTGTATCTTAGGCACAGTGAGTGGTACAGGTAACCATCAATTTCATTACATAAATTCACATCTCAAACTTCGCTCCATGAACGCGATTTGAATAAAATGAAACCCATGTAATTCACGGAGGTAGCAGTACGTTTCCCCCAAATCATGAATATTACTGGCATCTCACGACTGAATTCCGGACCTGCTGGTGAAGTGCATAGCTGCCACTAGAAAGTTAATGGTTGAGTGATTCCCATTCTTCGTCGCCAAGGTGAATGATGTGAGTACTTTTTCTGACCATCATACTCCACAAAATTTCATTCATATCTTATTGTGTTACAGGCTCCGCTACAAGCTTGTATTTTTGAACTGTAAGAGAGATATGAAAATATTACATGCATTTTATTATATTGTGATTTACGTTTGGACTTCAAGGATGGTGGTTACTTCCAATTCAAGAACAGAAATGGTAATACAATCATTCCTCACAAACTGCGTAAGGGAAGGAACTTATTAATCATCAACTAACAATGCCTAATAATTGAATATTTTTTGCTTGATGAATGTCTTAATTTCATAGTTTACTTCTTTTGTTTTAAACACAAAAATTACTCCACATCTAGTAGTCTCAGATTTCGACAAAAAAAAGATACTGACGCGCCAAAGAAAGAATTAAACGAACTCAAGAATAATTATTCATAGCACAATTGATTGATCGTTTTGTCTCATTCCCTAATTCTATACTTGTTTCTGCAAAGATATTACGTTATATCGGATTCAAAACGATGGCTCTTACTGCCTTAGTGACCACCTTATTCTAATCCAGTCTTTCATATTTTTTTGTAATATACAGAATTACATCATAATCTTCCATAGTAGCTTCAGGTCAAGATATTTCTAGAAATTTAGTTCTCCTCAACTTTATAGAAAAAATGGAATCTTCTGAAATATACTGTTTTGGTGTAATATTCTACTTTTAGATTTCCCTTATTAACTCATTAGAAGCCCATATTCTGTCTCTCTTGCTTTTTCCATCCCGTCAGCTTGATTTCACTCCTAGCTTTCGTGCCACCTTAATTTCTGGTAATGTAAGTATCGCCGCCGCATATCTTGTAAATCCGGTTCGCATCACGATCGTTTCGCTTTAATCCCATCCCACTGATCTCAACATTCCATCGACATTTTGTCGGTTCTTAGCGGAATACAGAATACACAGTGCTGATGAACATCCAAGATGAGCATATGGACTTGTCCTTCGTGAGGCTACTGGCACGATCTGGATTTTACGATTTATTCAGCTCCGCTCGAGAATGGGAATATATTCTTTACCACAGTTTTCCATAAGAGTGTCCAAGGAGTCCTTGTTCTCTTAGATTAAAAGTGAACCCAGAAAACTCAAAAATTAAATTTAGTGACTGAAGTTTACCACACATGCTAGGTATTATATGCAATAGGTTTCTTTCCCCTGTTATTTCCCAAGAATTATTTCCTCCGTTTCATAAAATACACACGGTAACTACTCCAATCTCAGCAATAATAGAAAGATGTTCTGTCGCAAAAACATCCCAAGGCACCATCCATCTGCTCTTTCTTCTGAGAGACACTTCATCAAATTTTCTTATTTATTGTGGTCCTTTATTCTCTTATTGAAATAATTGTAAATGGGAAATGTAACGTGCTATTGAAGCTGCATGGGGCGACAGGAGGTAGGTGGTGGGTGGTAGTGGGTATTATTAATAGTAGCTGGTTAGCTGGGTTTATCACTTAACACGTCTTAAACATTTCAACATTTATGTTTTGTAAAAAATTGGTGTTACAAACAATCCTTAATCTTAATTTAAAATAACAGTATTTTCGATTGATGAAGTATTTGTTACATAACGCGTATAAATGACCACCAGAGGAGTTCGCCTCACGTCATAAGGCTAGTGGGTCACATTAGAGAAATCAACGTGCGAACAGAGAAGAAACGGAATGTATCATTTACTTTTATTTACTTCTTCACAAAGTTCCTGCGCGGTGGAGGTCTTATTTTGTTTTCCACAACAAAATCTTTACGGATCGTGCTCAGCACTCCAACAATTTTGGGTGCTTTAATAGTCAATTTTAGACTTTTATTTTTTTCAGATAACTTACTATGAAAATGAATTGAAGCGAAATTGAAAGCTAATAGATTAGAGACGTATTTTAGGCCAAAAGCAGACAAATTACAAATAGGTCCGTCAAATTACCAATATTCTGAAGAGGGTATTATTTTAACTGTAGTGTCAAAATAATAAGATATTTATCTAATTAAGTAATTCCGAACAAAAATTACCTTTTTAGTAGTCTCTTACAGTTTCACATTTCACGGTACGAATCTTCTTAGATGCTTGGCAATTATAGAAAAATGAGACCCGGACACATTTATTGTAATATTCAGACAGTTTTACGAAGTAACAAGTTGCCTCACTTCCCACCTTACCGATTTTTCGATGTGATTTCGACTTCTTTTAATGAGATAAAAAATCTGATTCAGAAAGTAAACAACACCTTTTTTTTCCTTTTATGAAGCCACCCGCCTTACTTCGCCACCCTGGGTGTTTGTCTAATTTGTCTTAAAAACGTTACTCCGGACCTGCGAGTATGAAAGTTAAAATGCGATGAAAGGTCTTATGTAGACAAGGAGAGAGAAGAATCAGCTTCCGAAAAAGAACGCCCGAGAGAACGAGTGGTAGAAAACAAGGGCACCCATGCGATAGCGCGGACAAGAGCTTCGACGTTAGAAGTGGATCAGACCTCCGGGTGGTGTCTCGCAGACATCCCACGAGCTGTCGTGGATGTAGTGTTGCCAACTATTATTTAACTGACGCATTAAAACCTTTCAAGGTTTTGTTTTTACTAATTCTCTAAATAATCTCTTGCATTCATCCGAAATTAGTTTGACTTGCAAGAATTTCATTTTTCTCAGTTCGTGTGTATTTTAATAATGCCACAACTAATCGTATTTGTGCAAATAATCAGATCAAGTAAATTTGAAGAGGAGTAATGAAAAATTCACCTTTCTTCAATTTTATTCGTGGAACACACGAAATTAAACTACAAAAGCTCACAGTACCAAAAAGTTTGAGAGTTACACTTCGGAAAAATATCCAAGTTCAGAATTTTTGAATATGTTCGCGGAAGGAACAATAAAACATATAATAACACACACAAAATTCCCATATCTGACATGCCACATTTTAGGATATTATACAGGAATAAAATGCATAGATTTAGTAGTGTTCTAAATAAAATTCTGAGAACGACACCAAATTTCGGCGCATTACGAAATTTTGTATGTATTTAATGTTTCCATATAATTTTAAGACGTATCCAGTGATCACATCCTAATGAAGCATGACATTCGGGAGTCTTTACCTCGAAATATTGTAAATAGACTATTTTAAATACGTATTTTTTTCTTTTCCAGGACAATAATTCTAATAGTATGTACCTCTGAAATTTTATCTCCCATATATTATATGATTAGTATCACGTTACCGACTATTAAGTTGTATCTGCACGCTTTGTCGGGGCTTGTCTCATCCATCATCCTGTAATAACGGTATGAGACCTATTCATGTTAGACCGAAGAGTTGCTTATTCACTTTCAAAATAATTACGACTCTCCCAGCCTTCGCGAGCGCTGTGTCGAGGTCAGTCTTGTTTGGTTGGTAACCCTTGGCGTCCTGCTCATGGCGTCCCTAGGGGCCCCGATGACGCACTTGCGCACTTCTCGACCACTGCCGCAAGCCGTCGCCTTCATGCCGAGTCGCTCGCAGCCGACCAGCCAAAATGATTGCGTACAGGCGCTGTCATCGATACCAAGGCCTGGTCAAGAGCGATCTTCCGGAGATTCCAGGACCAACGCAGTGGTCACAGAATGAAAGAGTCATCGTGCACGCACACACATGCCATAAGTGTGCGTGACGTTTGTTCGTACCGTTGAAAATACTTATATAATGAAATGATTTCAAAGTAATTTTATGATATGAAAATTACACTTATTCTAATAATTCGCTTGTTGATGAAGTAGTCATCGTTTATCCTCGAGATACGACAAATATTTGTACGTTGAACTTATAGAAGTTTTATACACAATTTTGACCTTCAGTAAACATTCAGACAAATTACTGTAAACACAAAAGTATACCAAGAACAATGTGTAAGTATTATGTCCCCTCACTTTAGGTGTCATGCGTAAGAAAATCCCGCAAATAATTTGTTTACTGTCTTACTCATGTTTTAACAATTTAACAATTCATCATATGCGCCAAATTTGTTTTGCGATTGAAATTATTAAAAACATTTTTGCGCGGTTGCTGCAGTACATGATGCAGAACTTAACTGTTTAGGGCTCTGGAAATATTAGGACCTTTTAATTTTCCAACCGAGGCGACAGTATCCTTTAATTTACGAGTTCTTTCAAATTCATGAAATTCCTAAGAAACAAAAATTTGAGCATCATCATTATAATGGCATTTTAAGTGATAACTTATAACACTTTAGAACTGGTAGATAATGACAGGCGAGTGAGGGTGTAAAAAAATTCAGCTTTTAACGAGTTAGTTCCCACCGTTAAAACGAGTTAGTCCCCACTGAGTTCAAAAATATCTGAAACTCGGTGATTGTGTGCGTTGATATGTCTGTGGTACTAGTACATAAATAACCAGTAAAGGTAGATTGAACACAATATTGTATTCATATTTTCTCTGCTCTAGAGCTTACAGCCTTTTTATTCCAACCCTATTATTTATATTCGTTCCATCAATACATCATTTCGCCATTTCTTAAAAATATTTCAACTTTAATAGCAATTGAAAATCTTTTGAAAGTCTCAGAAAAAATATCGAAAAAGCAACCTCTAAACGATTATTCATTTAATGTTTTGGATCGAAATGCCAAAATACCTAGATATTACGCGTAATCGTACTTCGATATGAGAAGTAAGGGGAGGTGCCTAACTCCTAATACTATCTCAACTCGTGATCCTCATCTAGATGTACACAAGATGGAACCACGAAGTTCTGTTCCAAATCAACGGAAATTTCTAAGGAATCGGTTAACAAGTGCAATATGAATATTCACAAAACGGAATGAAGGTTAAAATATTACACAAACCTCTACTAACCCTACAAATTTTACTATAAAGGAAAATGTGATGAAATGAATAAAAACCGGTGTATGAAGACGGAACAATCACCAGTGATTTGCTTGTTATTTTAAATACAATTAATAGTTATGTGAAATGAAGTGAAAATATAAAATAAATAGTAAATGATTGTCTGTAATATTGACACATAACCTTGTCAGTGTTTTAAAGTGATATTATCATTAATGCTGTAACGTATCTTAAAATCTCATTGATAGTAACTCAAAAGTTTATAGTGAACTACAAGCATTATGGAGTGTAAAAAGAATGTTTCTACTAAAATTATGAAACAAAGATTGATGTTTGTAGTCAGAAAACTTATGGATTAAACGACGTAACCATAAATGAATTAAATAAGAAGGTACATTTCCTTCATCCAATCACATCCAATAATTTTAAGCATATGTCACCCCTAATTGAATGATTTATTCCCCTATATTTCTTTCTCATTATTTTATACCTTCTTTTCGAAAACTGCAAGCACCTTATCTCGGAGTTACGTGTAAAATCATTGTTAAACGGCTTCCATCATCTAAAGCGTCAAACGTGCATCAGTTTGTTTCGTATTATTCTTTCCTCCGACAATTTGAATCCAAGCAAGATAAATCTTCCTTCGATTAAAATAAGTAGCGGTAATTCATCTTCAACTTGCGCAAATCTTATCACCTTCCTTCATCCTATATGTATCGCCATTTGTCTTATCTTGCCATATAATAAACTATGAAGTAAGGTTCAAGGACTCAATGACTTGACTTAAAATTGCCGCTGTAGTCTTAAAGTTGTAAAAAGACATTAGAAGATCTCATTGTACTAAATATTGTATTATGGATTCTACTTTCTTCGAGCTCACGTAAAAGTAGATGTTTTACTTGCTTTATGGATCGTATTTAGCAATGAACCAATTATAAAGATCAAAATTATAAATTCTTTATTTTTTTGATAATAGGTGTATGTAATTAATATATCACGGTATATTAATAAAATATAAAATAACTAGTTTCCAATAAGAGTACCAATGANGAATGTAATTAATATATCACGGTATATTAATAAAATATAAAATAACTAGTTTCCAATAAGAGTACCAATGAATCTGTGTAGATTCACATGAGCTCAATAAATGTTTTTAGTTAAGATTTAATTATTTTTTACTGTCCCTCTGATTTCCAGGTATACTATAATTCGTGACGTTTGAGCGAGCCTCTTCCATGTTCCCAGTAGGAACACATCAAGGACGAGATGTTCCGTCAGTAAACAGAAACTTTGCGTGACGTTGGAGCACCATAAATCTCATTGGTTTTTCTTTCAATACCCTCAGCTATCGCTACATCTGCTGCAAGAATGATAAACTTTCGATTTATAACGATATCAGCCTATTTGCTCGGCGGTCACCCTTTACCGAACTCGCCAATGATCCTCAGAACATACGATGTACTATCGCAACCAAAAATCGCAAATTCTGTTCTTAACATGCAATATTTTATCGAATTCGATTAAATTTCACTGCAGTACGTCTCTGCTGCTTTTCATGAAAATGTGGGAAGGAAATAACGTACTGCGATTTTTCTTTAATTTAGTAAGTACGCGTTGTAATGTGCAAGTCATAAAAAAGTCAATTTCGTATGAAAAACTTCATAAGGCAACAAATTTAAATGCTTAGGTAGAATTTCTTTTTGTATGTCATTAATCCCGGTCAGGTAGGGGGTTCAAATCCCCGGTGACCGGGTCCAGAGGGCTACGGACAGGCAGAGATAAGGAAAAATGATTTTGTTTTTATGTGAATTCAGAAGGAAAATGTTATTTCTTTAATTACAATTTGAACATTGACTACTAATTTAAACAACAGATGTGAGTTTCACAGTTTTTCATAGGAATATGGTAAGCAATTAAGTTTTATTTCCTGGGAATGGGTTGTAGTATTCCGAGGCACGCAAAGGGTTACGGGTGCTACTGTACCGGATACCGGGCTGTTCCAAAGAGGGGGAGTGTCCGGAGCCAGTACTCTGCCCTGGGTTGCAGGACAGAGTCCCAACTCTACCTGTTGAATCTCATAATCTAGCAACACCTCCTCGAAAAATGACGTTTCAAAAACACTAGCGAACCATCAGTATATTGGGACATAACTGGAAGAAAGAACGGGATGAAGCTTTCATAAATCGTTAACGTCAATCAACTCCAGATTGATTTTCTAGAACAATATTTCGTGGAACTACTTTGTTATAAAAAAAACTTGTATAAATGTATGGTTGGAACAATGAATTATCAAATAGTTCTATTCGTTTCAAATACGTAATTAAAATTTCCGTACACCACAATGAAACTTTGATTACCGCAGTTAATGTTCTATTATAATAAAACCAAAACGACTAAAAAGCTTTAACCCTTCGCATCACGTCCGCGATCTTTGCTCACGGATTGAAAATTCCTGAACTAAGACAAGCGAGAAAGCACGTCTTCCCTTCGCTGAAAACAGAACATAATGTTTTGAAAGTGTAACAGGTATCAAGTACTGAAGTAAATAGAGAAACCGCATATATTAATGGAGGTTAACTGAGGAGAATGGATTTTTCTTGGACACAACTTCCTTATGGACCCGCCAGTGGTAAAACATAACAATATTTTCGCAGGTTGTTATTTCCCCTCTGACCGTGACGTCATGCGTAAACAAACCGCGAAGGAGCTGTCGTGTTCGGGAGGAGGGGAAGAGTGTGTATGTGTGTGTGTGTGAGAGAGAGAGGGGTCAATGTAGTGAGAGACTTCAGGTCTGGTCTTGAGAGAAGAGAGAGAGAGGGTAACACGAAGAGATGACGGGGAATATGGTGGAGAGAGACGGGGGAGTGTAGAGTAAGCACTGGCGGCGGCGCCTGGCTCTTTGAAAGTCCGTCTGGCGATCGTAACATTTCAGGCGGTTCTCTTCATATCCTTATGAGCGGAGACGGTTCAATGGAGAGAACCTCCGGAAAGCATGTAGGATAACCGAGTGTGAGCGCCTTTAAAATCACTAGACCATGTCCCAAAATAAAATACATGAAATTTTCAGCTCCCTTCTCTTCATGCTTTTACATTATTTAATTCTTGATACACTGTAAGCAAATGAACGTTTCTTAACTTGTTTCGGAATAAAGTTAAAACCTTTTGAAAATTATGATGACAAAATTATGCGAAGAATAGATAAGTTCAAAGAAATTTCAAAATTATATGACATATTATTTCCAAACTACTGTACAAGTAGTGGCAAGAAAAATCAGAAAGTGTTAGCATAAGAACTTCAAAAAGATTGCCTTGCTTTTTTCCCTTACATTTTATGGATGTCCAGATGAACAGTTTTAAAATGTCACACACGATTTCCTTTTCACTCGCATACATTCATGATACCCTCGCATATAATAAAATAAGTCGCAAACGCCATGTGCATACTTATGCACGTAACTCCAACACTTCCTTTCTCAAACAAGAAATAATTTTACTATTGTTTTACTCCCCAATTGTCTTTCGTGTTTGACGAAAGGATTTTAATTATCCAAAAATATCGAGTTGCTATGAATCATAATTAAAGATCCGAAAATAATACTCGCCAACCCCAGAAATAATAGAAGAATAAACTACAATTTGTACGGATCATCCAGTACACGTTAAGCAATTGGCGTCTTTTCTCAATGACGTGTGTCAAAACGTACCTTATTTACTACCTTCAGTCCACTAAAGAGTGACTATTTCGTAAGTGCCAATTGATCATTAGGTTGACCAAAATATCCCTTGAAGTGTCATCTGTGGGGAGGAAAGGCGTCACGACTCATTCAGAAAAATACAGTTAACTTTCGCTCGTTCACGGGACTAGACCATAGGAAAGTATCAGAAAATGGCTGGACTAACCGACCGATCGGCTGTAATAACGAAATATACTTTGTTACTTCTGGTAAGACAAACGGAATTCGAGTTAAACTTCAGGTTTTTTGACATTTCTTTTCCGTTACTTATTTCCATTTCAGGCGACCGAAGAGCCCTCGTGGAAAAGAAGTGTCCTAAAAACTGAAGTTTAATGAAATACGAATACTAATTAGACGAATACGACAAAACATCATCCGCACATGAAAATGAGAACTGAACTCGAATTTTTCAAGTACATTAATCCAAAAGTAGAAAAGCAGATGACTAGCAGAGTGACTTGTGACACTATACGTCAGAGACCCATGACTTGTATCCTTGGGCATCCCAGGAGGTTGAGTCAACCGAGACCGGCGACAAAAGGGAATATACTGTATTGAAAAAATGACAAAAGAATATGAAACTTCTGCATGTTTCCTCTGAAGTCAGAAAAATGTCACTTAAAGGATTAATTTTGGATCGGGCTTCGTCCAAAATAGAAAATTCAGATGATAATTTTCCCGTCATATCTCAATAATCTGACGGTAGACAGCGCTATTACGAATTACTTGTGATCTACTTTAGAGTTAAACATTTCTATGGTATCAAATTCAAGCAGATAATATTTTTTGGAATCATAACACCCGTTTGAAAAGAGTTAAAAAATAAAACCCCATCTCTTTAAAAATTACGAGATTGCACGAACGCTCAATGATTCGTGAAGGTGAGTGCATAGAAACTTCAATAAACAATTTCCTTATCAACTTCAACTGGTCAGTGTGACAAAAATAGGAAAGGATGTTAGTCCAGCTGTCCAATTCAAATGTTGCTTTTCCTTAAAATAAATTTCCCTCTTTTTCAATTAATTTTTTTCGAAAAATATTAAATTATTGGTTGACATTTATGAAGTTGAAGGGAATTATTATTGTAACTTTTAAATCAGACCTTGTATTCTGCTCATTCGATGTTATTAAATTCCACCGTCATCATTTAGTTGCGCTAATCGTAGATATCAAGTTCATGTATGACTGTCCGAGATCAGTTTTTCAAAACGTTCCGATAAAATTAGAAAGCAAAGAGAGCACGAATGGCTCCGACACTTTGATGCAGCGTTTCACTTACTGCAGAGATGTTTATTTACTCTCCCTGTCTTTATCAGCTGGTCTCTTCGCTGTGCGTTAGCCTTGAGAAGATCCATACTTCTGAGAGCAATTTGCGTAGGAGGCCTAACCCCTTAAGGCAACTAACAACCCGGTGTGGAATCTTTACTTCAAATTCTAGGATTAATTTCCTGTCACTTCACATTTGACTTATCAATTTTCTTATCTGAATCATAGAAACCATGATTTGGATTTCCTATTTCTCTATAATCAACATGGCAATAGGTTCACAGCAGCCAGTAGATTCTTTTTTGAATAAGAGAAAGTGCCAATAACAAGGAGTGGATTACTAAACTTCAGTTTCAAAAGATTGTATAGCGTTCACGTGTCATAATCAGTGAAAGACTACATGAATTGTATGTATCTCGTTTCGGCCAGCTAGAACCACTAATGACGAGTGCCAGTAAGGCTCAGTTTTTGTGTGACTTTACTCACTACACACATCGTGAATTTTACCGAGATCGGAGGAACAGCGTCTAGATAGGATCCAGATTACAACTGCGGTTGTTAGTCGCAGAGGGCGTTTGTTAACCGCAGAGGTTGAACTTTTCATACATCACAGCTATTTAAACTGAGACATGGAAATGAAAAACTACAAATTTTATTTTGTCCCACCTGGGAATTGAACCCGGGATAACTTGGTGACGAGCAATCTCGCTGAAACCTAGCCACGGACGGGGCATGAATTTATAACTGATTTTGGGTAAATACTTAAAATGAGCTCATAAAGTTATGTTTTAAATAAAAATTTGTACACAATAATTATATCATTTTTACCAAACAATTTTATATAACACTTGTTAAAAAATGGCAGAAGAATGTATCCCACCAACAGTTCTTTCTTTTGCGACTTTTTTTTTCTTTCTACTGCGACCTTCATTTCACTAACTTGACAGAAAAAATGAAACGTAAATTACAAATAGCTCAGAACTCATGTATTCGTTTCATTTTTGATCTTAAGAAGTACAGCCATGTGATAGAATTTTTCAAAAAACCAGGACTCTGACACTCGAGGAACGTCGAACGTTGCATTGCATATCTGTTTTTCATAAAATAATAAAAAATGGACATTTGACAGTTTTAGCTGAACGTTTTAAAAATTTGAAACTGGATCGCATCTCCTATCTATTCCTCAGCATGGCAAAACTCTTTATAGTAAATTCTTCACAGTACACACAATACGTTCTTGCAACCAAATTCCTGCTCAACTAAAATCTCTATCAACTTTCTCTTCTTTCAGGCGACGTCTTA
>NNCF01125958.1:1482220-1606021 GCA_002313205.1 Laupala kohalensis
CTATTTGTATATTCATAATTATATTGTACTGTTACTGCTGCTTTTAACCCATGTTCGGCAATAAGCCGCCATCTTGATTGAGGTTTTGCTGGGTTTACTCAATCGCTTAAGGTTTTACCGGGATGGTCCCTAGTACTGCCTCCTAGATTTAAATGTAAATACGACCCTCCCAATGCTCATCTTGTATTTAATATGTAAAAGTTTTAAAATGGTTAGACGGGAGAGCAGACCATAAGGTCTGAGTCTCACTAAAATAAAGGCTATTATTATTATTATTAACATTATTATTATTATTATTATTATTATTATTATTATTAAAAGTACCGACTTCGGAGTAGCGCCAGATTCTGCCACCGTACAGGAAAGCTGCATTTCCTTCCCTTGGACGCATTCCTTTGTCATCTTTACCACATTTTTGTCTGACTGTGAGCAAAATGCGTGAAAGTGTGTACATAAAATACAAATTATATACAAATATGTGGAGGAATAGATTAGGGTACCGTCAAAATATCGCAGAAAGTCGCCGGGACAGCTAAGGCAATAATGCCTTATTTTCTAAATAATTTGTATTTTGTCACTCCAACGAAAGAGAAGTACGTGTAAACTTAACTTTCAAGGCGTACATTATTCTTTTTATTTATGGTCGTATCCGCGGGTAATATATGGAAACGAAAAGATTTTGTGATGACATTCACATATTCTTCAGAAATGTAGAAAAGTTCCTATATTTAACTTCATAATCCATTGGAACGAGAAAAGGTCTCTGAATTTTCCAGAACCATAAATCTCTACGAACATGACAGCCATTATTCAATTCGTACCCTCCGATTGACTTCCTAAATGCATCTGTCGGCGTTGAAATCACTGAAAAAACATTCGTTGGATCCCACGGGACTTGTACAGGGAACTCGCACTCACAAGTGCATCACTAACTGTCGATAGCAAAAACCTCTGCGGCAGCATAGATAGACTATCCAGTCACACTGAGACATGCTAACCGAGAACTGTGTGAAACCCATGATAAGCACAGTGCGTATGTGACATGTACAACGATTCTTTGCTTCCAATGGATAGATTACTAGCCTATATCGCTGAAAGTCACAAAACGTATCAAAACATTATGGAATGTTGATACGTGTGGTAATAGTGAAAAAGGCACAAATTTTGAAGAGTTTCATTCTTAAGTTGCTACAAAAAATCTTTTTCATCATCGAGTTCAAATATCCTGAACCATTGAAACTACGTGATAACTGATTAAAACACTTTCGAAAAGTGTTATGGTAACTCTTGTCAGCGAGCATATCAAATATGAAAATTCCTAATATCTCTGATTCAAAAGTACACTCTGATCCCAAACGTTTTTGTGCGCATTAAGTCTCGAAACATGTTTGTTATTAATTCGTTGTTTTAGTATTCTAATGAGTGGACGTTGATTTCTCCCTCTGCTTTCTCTCTGTCACCTCTTCACCTTTTTGTCGCCTGTGGAGTGATGGAATTGATTTGGTATTTTTTAATGGCTGCATCTTCATTCTGACCAAATTTCAATGCGAATGTATTACAAAAATTCTAGCAATATCGCCAAGCATTACAAATTCGATAACAGGATCAAGCACATATCTAAAAGAGATATGCTTTTCGGTCTATCTTATAATCAGTTTGATTAATTAAATATGCCGCAAAAGCTCGAACCTTCAGATACCTAATTGGAGCACATTTCTTCAAGTTAAATTAACTTGCTATTGTGGCTTAAAGTATCGTGTATTTATCAAAAAATAATAATACATTGCGTTATTCGCATCAAATATTTCAGTAGTTCCTTCATAATTTGTCTCAATGTGGACATTTATTTCCCAAGGTACATCTCTCGCTTTCAAATTCCCCGTGAAAAATTAAACAACGATGTGATACTTTGTGGACAACGCGGTCCAAAGCCGGTTTTACTGCATGTATTACTCAGCTATGGTGGTAGGAGCGGCGCTCCTTTTCGAATGTAGACCCTTTCAATGTATTCAGTGTAAGTGTAATTTGCAAAGTTTGAAAAGAACAAGAAGTAATTGTACTGTTACAAATAATACATTTTTTTCTTCCAAATGGTCCAGTCTACACAAATTAGAGCTAATACAGCCTTAATGCGCACCATTTTGCATATAAAATTACATGATGACTCCTGACACCGCTGTATGTGATAGGGAAGATTGGCTTTTGTATATTAACTCCAACGTGTCAGCTCCCACACAGCCAAATTACGCTCTACATCCCTGAATTTTTCAACTTGTAGTCACCAGTCCTTCTGAAAAGTAACTACGTGTACTATTTTTAGTGAACAATATATACACTTTCCTTTCATTTTATTCACAGCAAAGAGTTCGTCTTCTTTTTATTACTTTTATGGTTTGTATGTATGTTTAAACAAAGTAAAGCTGTATATTCGAATTACGAATACAAAAATACTTCAGGGAGGAAGAAACCATTTCAAGGAAGTTTGCGAATACTTTCTACAACGCATAGTTTGGACGATAAGAGTACAATGTTTTTTGCATCATCGTATGAATACAGTGTTCCGGTGTATACGAAACGGTGAAATATGCAGTGTAGGCGCAGTGTATCGTCGCCAGGCAATTTGAAAGGATGACCTGGGCCCCAACACAGTCATATTTGAGATTTATGCATAATAAAATATATCATAGAACCATGCACATTATCGACAATTTCGTGCGGAGTGTAAATCAGTAAAAACAATCCCCATGAAATCAAGATGGATGTAAGAGGGAAGCTATTGAACTCACTCCAAAAAGATTATAGCTTCTGGACTAAAAGTCGACAAATCCCTATCGCTGAAACCTCTGCAAACTGCTATCCAGTCACGTGGAATAGAGGGCGAGACCAATGAAATGGATCTGGGATCCCCGATACATTGCAAAGTGTCATTAACAATTCATCTATCTCAGTTCATCGTACAGCTATGTCATTCCAGCGTTTGATAACTTTATAACAACTGTCGTTGAGTAGATTTATCCATTTTTCCTCCACAGCATAGCATAGATGGTTTGCTATATTGTTCCATGTACACGTGGAGTCTGGCTCCGAGAGGATGAGGTCTGAGCAGGGTGCGTGGATAAAAATTTGTATTTTTCTTTCTTTTTTAAAAAATATGGACCCATATCTCTATCATACAGTCCATAACCGTCCCTTATCTATTCCTTAAAATCTCGTTTTTTTAAAAAAAATTATCGCAATTTTAACGATCTCAAATAAGTATTAATGAAATGGAGTCATTTAAACTTCGTTTCGCTAGACTCAGCATATTTTTGTGTATGTTTAGAAAAACATGAATCGGAGAATGGCCGCGCAAACTACTAAGCACCGCCATCTGTAATCGTTTCCTCCTTTAAAATGAACCAATATTCGTGTGATAAAGATTGTGTCACACGCTGTGTTTGCAAACCACTAAAATAATTCTCGTAAATAATTCGGCAATGGAATGGGCTTGGGAAGGGAGGAAAAAATCACGCTCAACTCGTGTCTCTGATTTTACTTTTGAACTTTGAAATTATGAATAGTATCGGCAAATTAATATCAATAGCATGCTATTTTCTGTCGTTTTGAATGACAGAGTTTTCATTAATTAACGTAATGTTTTGTTTTCTACATCTTAATAAATAAATGTCTCATGAAATCAATGTAATGTCACGAAATAAGCAGCCAATAGCTGCAAATGATTCTATCAATTCCGTTTGGTTCATAACGTGATGTTTCTACCACGTACAATGTCAACTAATGTAGCGTAGTACGTTTTTAACAGGACGAGTGACGAATGTGTATATGAATGATAACTTGGTGCAAACCTCAATTCATAACTTTTCTGGTGTTTCTGATTCGCAGACTCCTGAAGGATGAAGAGAAGCGCCCATTTGTGGACGAAGCTGAACGTCTTCGAAAGATCCACAAGCAAGAGCATCCTGATTACAAGTACCAACCTCGACGTCGAAGTAAGGCCACGAAGGGCAACGGCGCAGCAGGCAATGGGAGCGGTGGAACGGGTAGCGGGGGAGGCGGCGGAGGCGGGAGCTGCTCGAGTGCGACGGGGACCAGCGGCTCGGCGACCGTCGACACGGCTGTTCCCTCCAGCGGCGCTAGTGCTGTGGCTGGCGATTGCGGTTTGCCTGGCTCCGGCCCCATGCGACCCATCCCATTGATGCAGCACAGCCTCGCTATCTACAGGTGAATATCACTCTAGGAGCGTTCCCCGAGATTTTAATCCACAATTCAAAATGAAACGCTTCGAAAGAACCCATTTATGCAGCGGTTGGCGGTCCGTGTACGTCTAAATCCGCATAAATGATAGTAGCATTTTCACGGGACCTTGTAACGTGCTTGGCACGATTCCCAAGTAATAAGTATTGCTTACATAATGTCTTTAATGTAATAACAAGATGCCGCAAATTAATACGACCTATGGCATCTCATTTTGAAATTTCCAATTCCACTGTGGTCTAACATTTTGCACGATTAACTGTGGCCAAGTGCTGGGAAACACATTCCCAACTGTGGGTGGATACTATTCTCAAAAAGTCCAAGTTTTGTTAATAAACATTTCAATTAATTAATGGGGGAGTGTCATTAAAAATCTTGGGGGACGCCACAAGATATTAACGTGCAATTGTTTTTAAGGTTTTTCCAACGAGAAGTAGATCGATTCCCTTCGCGAGTTTCATCTCATTTATATCAGATAGTGAATCAGCTCGATCAGGCCTTGGTAAGAGAAACCTTAACTATCCTCAACGTTTCTGTGAGGGTGAACGAGCGATGCGCGCAGATACCACGTTGTGCTCGCAGACTAATGTAAATATGGAACTTTCCAGCCGCGCTGCTTGCAAGCAAGAAGACAGTCTGAGTGCAGGCGACTCCTCGCCCCGCAGTATGCTGACGGAGTCTCCGCACAGCAACCAGGGGCCACTGACGCCCCCGAGCACACCCAACGGCTCCGAGAAGCGCACACCTGGCTCTGTGCCCGCGCCTATCCCGTCTCATCAAACGGTGTTGCATCGGCTCAGTCCCTCGGGTAATTATTGCAAATCGTTGCCTCCACTTCAATATTATTATCATTATTAAGAATAAATGTAGAATTTATGTAGAATGTTATCATTATTAAGAATTTTACTAGTAGACAACACATCTTCCATTTATTCTTAAAAATGAATACTAGTATCGCCTCACCGATATATAACAAAAGAACCTCATTTATCTGGCTTTCTGTACATTTACAATTTCGTGGGAGAGTAGGAAGAGATTTAAATGCGATAGTTTTTATGTGACATTGTGNTGGCTTTCTGTACATTTACAATTTCGTGGGAGAGTAGGAAGAGATTTAAATGCGATAGTTTTTATGTGACATTGTGAAAAAGTCAATTATGATATTAACTTAACATACCGTTCTTCGAATTAAATATTACAATTGGCAAAGAATAATATTGGTAGCATGGGTCAAGGGTAGAGATTGATTGCCTGCATTGGAGAGCATTGGACCTGAGGCTCAACCAAAATTCATTTTTATCATCTTAGTGTTATGGGGGTAGTTTGTTACTCAATGTTCATGTAGAATAAATGGCGAAGTCTCTGTCTAGAATACAGGAGGCGCGATTAGCGATGAAACTCTTCGCACAGCAAAGAGGGCTATCTCTTTTTGCCATTCTCCTCGATATTACTGCATTAACTGTGACGGTTGTGAGGGTCGCGGTTCGCACATGCGCACAATCGAACAAGGCTACTGCGCACCTAGCCCGGGTTTCTTCACATAACTCGTTTCCCGCATATTGTGATACTATTTATTTCAAATCGCATTCGTATTTTCGATTATCCGAATCGCTTCCGGTTCCAGTTAGTACGGATAAGCAAGATTCTTCTGTAAAATTTGTTCGAAGAGCATTATGCGTCATTAAGAAATTACTGAAGTTTGATCAGAATTTTTTTCTTATTTAGTCAATTTCGGCAAGGTTATGCAAATAAAAAATAATCAGTATGCTTTAAGGTATAAAAACAAAGCATGATTCTAAAATAAATAAAAAACAGTCAAGATATAACGAATGGCAGTTGCAGGGTGCTCTATAGATAGTTTTGTTTCTGGACCAAAAAGTCGTCGAAACGTTCAGTTAAATGAAATGAATAAAATTCGGGACAAACAGCAAGAATAATAAATGTATCTTCAAGGATGCCAAGAAGGTAAATCGAACTAAAGTTCTCATTTCTCCTCAAGTTAGGAGGTCACTTCTCCCTTTGCCTATTTGGTTCCTTCGAAGTTCTAACTATCCAATCAAGAATTTCAAATCAGAAATCCTTTGAGAACCAGGAGGATAACTTCCAAACTAACGACGAAAGATATAGGCTTCATAACATCGTACTCCACTCACAGAATGAATATATAATATTCACTGTTATAAAATTTGGATCAATTGTAACATGTCAACTGTCAATTTTAATCGATCAATTTAGTCTACTGATGAAAATACATTACCCTTCAGGAAAATGTGTGAAAGCACGTCATATTTTGAATAGACATTAAGCCTACATTAACGTTTATTTTTCTTACATACTCCCAACGTTTTTAATACCAATTGAAATGCATGACTATACACAGTCCAAGTCGGGACCCCCGGGCAAAATGTGGCTCGGGGTCCCTTAGTGTCCGCAGTTTTAGTGTTTTATTTATGGTTAAATTTAGAAAAATATTTTATTTTTTTAGTAAAAAATACAACATATCTGAGTATTTATTTAGTAATTTAATTTAAGAACGGCGAGCCGTAAAGCCCCAATTTAAAAAAAGAATAATTTAATAATATTTACATATATGTTTTTAATGCGGTAATTATTCTAAAAATCCAACGATACATTTAAAATTTCATACGACGTACTTTTGTTTCGGCAAATGTTTTAACGAACTGATCTAATCCGCTTCTTAAATCATTTGTAACCCCATATTAAGTATATAACACTTAAACCACTCAATTTGCCTTGATTCAAGGAAATTCTCGGGTAACTTTTGACGAACTACAATTTAGGAAACCACTGTTCTGCAGTTGCAACTATGCCTGGCGGAGTTAAAAACGCACGACAACTGTAGATTTGTCCGGAAAACTGGCCGATAGTGTAAAATGATCAATTAGTAAAAATTGAGGATATGCAAAGAGTACGTCGATTAATTATGACTGAATGTTGTAAAACAATATTTATGTAATAATCAAAATTCTTTTTGAGTAATATTTTTTTTCATCACAAACTTAAAATCCACGAAGAAAGCCCCTATTACTTCCATAGATTGGGGACCCCATGAGATTAGGGGCCCCGGGCAACGTCCGGGTGCACAGGGTGCTAGTTACGCTACTGACTACACAACAATACCGGAGTCAAGGGCAATTCACAAATGGTTGTTGGTTGAAGGATTCGATTGACCTGGCAGATGAAGTGCGATTCGCCGGGGAAGGGTAATCGGTGATGCGGGGCGCGATCGACTGGGAGGATCACTCGATCCCGTAAATGTGTCCTGGCCTTCAACATGGGATCGCTCGAGCCCAAAAGAAAGGGTGAATGTTTCAATAGTTACGAATCCAAAGTGGGATGAATTTTATCTTGTAAGCAACCTTCGGCAACCTCGTTGCAATGAGCCGTAATTCTAACGAAACACCAGGTCCTTTGCGCTAAGAAAGGGAGGTCGTTGGTGAAGATGTCGCTGGAATTCTGAACGCTTTGTATTTGATACATCTTCATTTATATGCTGTTGTTCAACACAGATGTTGAAGCGTTCTCAGATACAAAATCTCGGACACTCGTCTCGAGTGACGTCGGATTGTTGAAACGTGTGACGGAATTTCTGGATTTTTTAAAATCATCCTCATCCCTTTTGTACAGTGAACTTTCTGAAATTCCAAAATTTATGTGCTTTTGCACTTCATAAAAAATCAAAAGGACAAAAAATATTCGTCAGGTCAGTATTACATGGTCATATTTCTATGTCCAAAAATATAACCGTGTAATACACACGCTTTGATCATAGTTCAACTATTATCCTATATCTATGACAGATTCTCGTTGAGAGAACCTTCGATCATATCGTTGATCATAAATATGACATAGAAATATGACCGTGTAATACCGAACGAGAACTCATGTTCCCCTGTGATTGATATTTTCACTTTAATAGTCCAATGTAAAATTCTGACAGTGCGTTGAATTACCGAGAAATAGAGAGCAGAAACTGCCAGTAGTATTAAGAACATGAACAATGACTGCAAAGTTGGGATAGTGGACATATGAAGAAGATGAAACGTTGCTAGGATTACCGCGTGATTTGGTTTATCTCGGGATGGGATAATCGCGACTCTAATGTTCTTCGAGTATTCCACGACACATCTCGTGGTCTATTTTTCCCTTTCACTTCAACATCGCAAAATAGCCTGTAAGGCGACCTCCGTCACTACCTTATCGAGAGCGGTGGCAGCGTCGGCATTGCCGCACAAAGTGCCCTCTATTCCGCGCTGTCGCATCCGGCCATCTACCGCCCCCACTCCACATTATCCTCAGCGCGTCCACTCGGTCTTCCTCCGTCGCCTATCTCGCCCGCGATCTTCGACTAACGTAGGAACGCGTTATTGGACTCAGGCTCGACCGAGCTGCGAGGAGGCGGTGGTCTGTCGGCGGCGGCTGCGTCCGCCGGGCACCAACACACCCCAGCGGCTGCAGCCGCGGCTGCCGCGGCGGCGGCGGCGGCAAGCGCAGCAGCCATGGCGGCGGCACATCACCAGACCATCGTGGGCCATCCCAACCTCGACTTCAGTCGCTTCGACATCGGTTGTGATCTGCCGTGTGAAGACGCCATGATGATGACCGGAGGCGACGAACTGGACCAGCTCGCGCAGTATCTTCCCGCGGGTGGAGGTAGTGGAAATGGTAACGGTGGCGCGGTCCACGGCGGCCACGTGGCCCCACATCCACAGCAGAGCTACTTGTACTGGTCCGCGCACCCTTCGAGGAGCCCCGTCGGTGACGATGGCGGCGCCGCGGTGCAAGCAGATGCACATCATCACCATGTGGTGCACAAGTTGCCGAAGGCGTCACCATCTCCCACAGCCCATGACTCCATGGAAGCAGCTGTCTTCTCTCCCTACCTCACGCATGCCTCGGATGATACCATGTCTCCTCAGATGTCTCCACTTATCAGGTGAGAGAAATTGGACCTCTGAGGGTTCCAACGCAGGATGAAACAATGAGGGTGTGAATATTTTTGCGTATCCCTCCATTGCTTCCTCCATATACAGCTCAATTTATTAATTCGTGGGAAAGGTTTTTTTTTTTTTTTTTNTATTGTTTAATTAATTGTCGGTAGTAATTCATGCTAAGATTATTCTGGGAATTGGTAAGACATGGGGTGTATTCCTTAATTTATAGGTCGTATCAGTCACTCGTAAGTAATGTTGTTCTTTGTGAAACTTTCTTAAATCTTACTTAATACTTTCATTTGCAGTTCAACACAAGAATTTCCATTAAGTATACAACTTACAATAACTTAGAATAATTTAAGAACATCCAAACTTAAAAAACAATATTTTACAAATTGAAGTTTTGGTTAAGTTAGAAATGTTCTAGACATTCAATTCAGAAACATTCCAAATAACTCTGTTATCGGTTATTTCCAAACAACTCATTCATAGGGTCTACTCTCACAACTATCATTCATGAAGGAAGTCATTAAGTAAGGAAAAGAATTCTTGTCCTTCCCCAAGAATATTTGGGATGTTTTGAGAATTCTTAAGCTGTTCTTAATAATTCTTAAGAATAATTAATTCTTAAGAATTCTTAAGTTGGACTGATGTGACTTTCTTCATTACAGGTACACAGAATTGCAACCTTCTTCATCCTGCAAAAGTGAACGAGATGATTTTCACCAGAGCAATGGTGGAATGGGTCATCTTCCTTACCACAGCACAACACCTCAGTCTCTGGGACTTTCATCTCCAAACTATTACAGTTCAAACAGCAGTGCATCAGCAGCTCTAGGGAGCAATCAAGCTGCTTCTTACCATTTACCATCTTACCAGTATATCAATTCCAGAACAACAAGCTTTGCCAACTCAGGAGCAGCAGAAGCAGCAACTGGTTGGAACTACTGAAACCAACAGATGAATCTAGAACCATACTTAAACAATCTTTGTGTTAATATTTTCTATTAAGAGAAATAGTGGAGTAAGCACAATTGAGTTTGGTACCATAGCTATATAAACAATGGTTTGGACATAGACGATTGTTAATTTGTGTAGTCCTCGGGGATATACCTCCCCGTATACACTATTACGTCCACATACTACTACTAAATGTAAGTCATTAAAGAAAACCTTACAATTATTTGTAGGTTATGATGTTTATTTATTACATACTCAAATCAGGTACAAAAGTAAATCAGACTGGGGAAGTGAGTAAAAGCAAGCTGTTTCCAGGAGTTGAAAATAAACTTTTAGTATCAGCATTTATAATGGAAAGAGTTCAATATCCAATTTCTACCTAGAAGTTTGCAACTGGTGTCAATGTTTCAAGAACAACAAAACATTGAAATATTTTGCAAATACAATATCTTAATATGACCGACTTAGCATTTTGTAAACCAATAGCCTAAATTTTTGTAAAACTTCTTTTTAAATTTACCTGGGAGCCTACTTCTTGGGTATTTGACTCCTCCCTCAGACCTCGACCAAAAACAGGTGGATCAATCCTACTTGATGCCAGGACTAAATACATTGAAGTGTAAGTGACAAATTGGCAGATTCGAGTTAATGATCATTGTTTATCTTGGGAGAGGTGTAAAGGTATCGTGTGAATATTTCCCTCACAGGATTTACTGGTCAAGCATTATACTCAACAAATAAAGAACTCAAGTATTCACACACAGTTCTATATTCATAGTATTTGACCTAACAAAACACACATTTTTGCTGTGATAAAAACCATGTGCCATAATATGGTTCTGATAAGGTTCCATGAAATTTATTCTTGATTGGCAACAAGCAATCCTCAAAATTGCTTATTCCAATTCAGTGAATATTAGTGATTTAATCAGGGAACCAAAGTAGAAAGTGCATAACAGTAGAGACTTTGAAAATGAAAGTTGAAGTGAAATATTAAGTGAAAGATTATGAAGAACTATTTTTTTCTGTGTTCCTTATCATTTTAAGAGAAATGATGATGATAATATTATGTAAGCAATGTTATTTAATATGTTTAATTGTACCCCAGAGGAATGAATTGTGTATTCATATGCATTATTCCCTATGTGCAGAATATGAATCATTTGATAAATAATGTTTAATATTAAAAATGTTAATATAAAAACAATTCTCTCAGCAAAAATAATAGAGCAAATACAGTAATTCAACAAAACAATATTTTGACTGCATATAAGCATTAGCCATGTTTTATTGTTCAGCATTAAAAATCATTCATTATTCAGATGCAAAATTTGAAATGTAAATTATGAGTGGATGACAAGTCTAAATAAATATGCATGTTACAATAAATAAGTGACAATGTGACTCTTAGCTAATGTGATATGAATAAGGAATACATCAGATAATGAAACAAACCATTCCTGTTCTAGAACGATAACTTAGATGATATTCTTAAGGAATTTTGCGCAAATAAGTCTTCACGAGTAAATAAGATGTAAACGAAGTTCAATGGAAAGAGTAGGAGAGGAAGTATGTAATTGCAGAATGTGAGGAAAGTTAATTCTCAGATAATGGGCAGAATTGAGCTTACTGATGCATAAAATTTACAAAATGATTATGGGAAGACTTCCTTGTACAGATCCGTGCTGTATGTGCAATAACACTAGCAATGAAACAGTAGCGTTTTAAAGTATGAAGTATTAAGAAAGAAAAGTTTGCAGTAATTGCTTTATACTATGATGTTCTTGATAATAATAGAAACACAATATCCCTTTTGTGGGTTACTGGAAATTTGAGTTCGGAATTGAGTATCATAATGTGTGAACCTAGAACAGTCCATTCCAAACCAGAATTCCATGAGGAATAAGTTTGAAAAGTTAATTGCATTATAGAAACTCATCTCAGAGTGTAGAAACTTGAATGAAAAACTGTATTATTCTAATATATATTTTAAAATTAAGCAACTGCACTTATTCAATTTTTGTGTCATGTAAAATATTTATGACTAACTTTAAAACAAAGTTGTATTTCTGTTCATCCACTGGCCTATTTTTGTAGTAAAACTTCAGTGTCCTACATTCCACGGTACTTGTTTCACAAAGAGGTTAATGAAGAACAGAAGATGAAGAGAATCTACATCAGAAAGCCCTGTGTCAGTATATGTCTGCAAAACCAAAATATTAAAATTCAGTAAAATTGGCTCTGAAGCCTTAATTACATTAAGTTTGTATAATCTGATGTGTTTATAGCATTGGCTCTTTTTCATCTGATATAGTTCCAATGCTTGTTAATTTATTTTGTATATTAATTACATTCCATTAATACAAAAAAACAAAAAATATTAGAATCTCATATCTTCAATTTATTGCAAACGTAGTAAGTTCATTTTCATGTTTGTCTTACTGCTGATGTAATTACTGTACCTTATTAACGTGATCATACTGAAGTAGACCACAAGTGCTGTATATTGAATATTCTACCATACATTCTTGACCACTGTTATTATGAAGTAACTGAATCTCCACAAAAACTTGAATTGTTGCCTTTAATAGAATTTCTCCAAATGGTATTCATAAGTGAGATCTTTGAAAGTAAGGCATTATTATCCTTTATTTATTGTTTGTTAGTTTTCTAAATTGTAGTTTTCATACACATTAATACATTATTCACAAATCTGGAAGAAAAAAATGTACCAGAGACTGATGTTTTGAATCCATATTGTTTTCTATTATGCATGATCTCTTGCATATCCAATAAATTTCTTACAATAAGTACTGATTTTTTAACACCCATTTTATACCCAATTTCCTCCTGAACTCTTCCATCCTTGATTTTCTTCCCATTGAGATTTGAATTGATTTCTTTTATCTAATATGAACATTCTGAAATGGGAAATAAGTGACAAAAAATCTTGAATTCATATTCAGTACTTTATGTTTATATATAGGTTGTAGAAGAATTTTAGATTGTTATTTTCATGAAATTTTAAAGTTCACCTAATGTGTCCACAAGTACACACTAGCTCTTTCTAGATAGATCAAGGAGAATTGTCCCCATTTCCTCTCACTTCCTTCTTATTTTACCAACAACATTTTCTCTCAGGTTGTGATTTAAAATTCACCTTGTTCACTTTCAAAAATACCTCCAAGATGGACTTCATATAGTCTTCTTCTTTTTTCTTGTTCTTTTTCTCCAACTTGCAAATAGCTTTCATGTTCTGTCATCATTGGTCACTCTTCAGGACAACTCCTAATTTAGGTGTAAAATAGAGTGAGATTTAATCTAGAAGGAACAAAATGATAAGAATACAAAACACCAATGATAGGAACAATCATACTGATCTTAGTCAGGGCTTATATTTTGTTCACATAGTTAATAGTTTCTAGTAATTTATAAGATCATGGAAATATATTCTATCTCTGTGAATGACAAAGTTGGGGTGCATGTCATCAATCGAAATACCAGGTGGGTATGCAATATAAAAATATAAATATCAAGATGTAGCTGAGCAAAGTATAAGAATTTTCATAGTGCTGATTCTCCATCAAAAATTTTCCTTCACTTTTTTCGATCTGTATTTGGGATCTGTGAATTTTTGTAAAAGTAATTGTAAATTTTCCTTTTCATTTACATTGATATAATTCTACAAAAATTCTAGAAAAGGAGATGAAACATGATGTAAACAAGCTACTGTGTGTACCATCATACTCTGCATCATCAAATCATTACTATCTAAAGAACACTGTTTCATTTAATCAAGTGATGGACATTGAATTTACTAGTCATCATTCTCCACTTATATTCTGTCAAATTTATGTCCAATCAAATAAATTATTTTTGGTAATAAATAGAAAAACAGCCCAATTTGTAGAAAATGTGAATTTAAGCTATTTATTATGCATCAATCAGTACTCTTTGAATATAATACTGGTTTGAGTATGTGTTCAAGACCAAAATTAGCAAAACCTGCAACATGAATCCAATGAGGAAAAATCATTTTCATATTTTAAAATTTGATGGCCAATACAAATTACTCTTGTCCTATAGCTACAGCTTCAGATTCAATCATTTCTTCTTGTTAAAAACTTAAGGATCATTATGTGTTCTTAATTCCAAGAATCCATGGACTGGCAGTCCTGGAGTAAAAGTTTCATGTTGCTGCAATTCAACGAATATTGGAACTACTTGTCTTTCAACCCTTAACTACCACGGGAATTTCTTGTAACACTCATACTGTGGTGGGGTATTTAAAGGTTCTTACAATAAACATTTTGTAAAGGTTCCTAAAAAGACATTTTTTAAAGGTTCTTAATTTTTTTTAAGGTTCTCTTAATTTTTTTTAAGGTTCTTAAAAATCATAATTTAAATAGTCTTAAAAAAAAGGAAACTTACAAAGTCTGTCAAAAAAATAACATAAACTACACCTGTTTCTGAACAAAGGCTACTCAGAATATCTAGAAGTAGGTGGCCTACCTCAGCACTCAAGTCATAAATGTTTGTGGGGTCACCAAAGACTCATCAATGGTATTTTAAGGTTAACTAAAACCCAATTTGAATCATTAAGCATTCACTGAGATTTAATTCAGAGTGTTTAGGTGCAAAACTTCTATCTCTAACATAACATTCTTTAAATCATTATTTTGAAATTTACAGTTAATAACAGTGTTCTCATATTAGTAATCCCAGTTTTAAGAGAATAGAGATGTATAATTTTAAAACTAAGAAAAACATTACAAATAAATACTTCTGGTAGATGAAAATTTTAAACAACACTTGTTCACTTATTCTCTCTCTCATAAAGGTAGTCTGGCATTGCATGTATTGTGTGTTTACAATAACAATTGCTGTTAAGGATGAAAATAATTGTTTAAAAGACAGAGACTAAGTTCTGTTCACTGAGAATTCTAGATTAGTCCAATCATTAGGTGTTTCCCTCAAGAGAGCTTGGGAAATATGAAAAATAAAAAAATAGAAAAAAAACGCACACTTTTTTTGTTTCTGATTACACGAAAACTGAGCGACTTATGAAGAAAATATCTATTTGTTAAAATAAAACTAGACAAAATTTACTAAAACTTGTACATATTTTTTTCTCAGATTTAGTACAGGCCCAATAAAGAGAGTTTAATTTATACATCTGCATTTTGGACATTTTCGTCCGAAAATTGTAAAAAAAAATCTTAAACTTTGCTCCATATGTATTTTAAGATGCAGATTACGTTTTTTTACTTTTCCACTTCTCAAAATTGCAGGACGTATCAGAGCAAAAAGACATTACTTCTCCAAAACTTTCCGGGTAGACCATTTTTTTAACTCTGAATGACTGGACTAAAACTAAAATGTAAAACTCGTATATATTCACGGTGCAATGAAAACTTTATGAGAGGGCACACAGGACAAAAAAATACAAAAACAACAACTACTTATTTCAGTCATTAGAAAGTTTTAAAAATCACAAACAAATATGGAACAATATACCTCGGTCGAGGGAAAAGGATTGGTCGGTTCAAGTTGTTTGTCGTGCCATACTTTGAACTGTTTTCATTAAAACTCGAAGAAGAGTATGGGCTATTGATGAGTAGGGGCGGTTTACGGTGGTAACTATTAGGTGGAACGAAGTGACCTAACAGTCAAGTCCGGGTCGGAAGAATCTACTCGGGTGAATGGATCGGATCCACCAGCAGGTCACAAGATCCCTGGCAAAGCGTATAGGGGTACCAATAGATTCAATGTTGGGAGGGTAATTATACAAACCAGCAGTATAATTCTTGACATTGATGGAGTTATATTTCATTGAAAGGAAAAAAGGTCGTTTGATCTGTTGTAACTTGAGGTTATCCGGAAAAATTGTGTTCACTCATCTCTAAAATTTTATCACGAAGTTGTTTAACGAAATCTCATTTTTTGTTGAGTCGAAAATCAGCCGGAAAACGCTCAATTCGGTTATTCTTTTCACTCTACAAGTAGACGATCCTTACATAACAGGACTATCACGATTTAATTTATAGGGATAGGAGGGGAATTATTGGAATAATTTCTCATTAAAATTCACAATTAGTCCAGCATGTTTTTTATCATAACAATCTACTTTTATCCCGAATCTACGTATTAAATTTCTTCCCCAGTAAGAATACTATTTAAGTTATTTCAGCAATAATAAATAAAACTTTCATTTATCTTCCGAGTGATTTTGCAACTTTTTGTTCGGATTTTCTGGGATCAACTCACATGAGATATCCACTGCGTCCATGAAGTCTCCACACGGGTGCAATTCATGGCCCCACAGGTTATCCAATGCTAGAGGTCTACGGCATTATCGCTCAAAATGAAATGTGCATTCCCCGAGTATTATTTTCAATTAGCGAGTCAAACAGTTGTGAAATAACAATACAAATATCTGTAAAGTATTGCTGCCACTTTTGAAGCATTGCCTGGGCAACGCAATTGTATTCTAATCTTTAATAATTGGACACGAACCTTTCTCAATTGCACAGTAAACAAATTACACACCTTCTAGGCTCGGTCGAGTAAGTCACATTATAGACTGGTAACAAAGCAGATTCCGACAAAGAATTTAAAGATGATTGTATTTTAAAATAGAAATATAACAACGAAATGTTTATTATTAATACTGTTTTCATTAACATCCCTATTTCCAACTGTGGGTGTAATTGAGGAGGCCAACAAGCGATGAGTGTTATCTGTGGAAAATAGATATCGAATTTGGCAAGACCAATTCATTGATTTGTTTCATTTAACGCTTAGTTACACAACTTACAATTATATTTTTTCTGGTAAAAATATATTTTCTCCTGAAAATGTGAGGTCCTTATGGAACAAGTAGAGAATGAATGCGCTCTCTAAAAGGTTGCATTCAAAAGATTAGAAGATTTTACAGGGTATACTTGAAGATTTTGTGAGATTATTTAAAGCGTTTTCATTTGCAATTGGAATGTTATATTATTTCAAGCGTTTGCATCTGCAATCCGAGTACAACATAAATTTTCTTGCGAACATTTTGAAGGTGCCTAAATTATTTACAGTGAGTGTTGGAGATAATTTTTGTCAATTATTGTTGATCACCTATATGAGGTTCTACCAACCGCTGTATCTTACTTTTAAAAGGTAACTTTTTGCGGAAGTCCCTTTTTCCACAGTAATTCTTAACCATTTGCCACGAATGAAGAATCATTACAAATTTTAATTTCTGGGAAGGGACGGGATCGTAATCTGACATTTTAACCATAGTTATTATTAACAGAACAACACGGTAGGTATGACAAGGGAGGTGTGCTGGAGACAGTGACGCCGATGACGTTGCAGGTGAACCTGCTTGTTGGCTGTAGCATGCTTATTGTAGCTGATTCGCATGGCTATATTTCACTGTATTTCTGTTTCTATACATAAGTTTTCTGGACTAATTCAGAGTTCAGAATTAGCACTGAGTAAAGTTGTGTACAAAGTGTTCAGTTTAGGAGTGTACAGTGATGTATTCAGTTTTTTCATGTGTTTTGATATGCCGCGTTGCGTAGTCGTCGGTTGTTCCAACAACGATAAAAAATGTGAAGGTATGGACCTCTCATTCTATAGGTTCCCGAAGGATAATAAACTACAAAAAACTTGGGTGAACGCGTTTAAACGTGCTGATAAATTTTGTTTTGAATATTCACGTGTATATTTGGAAAATTTTGAAGAATCTGATTTTGAAAGATTTTAAATTGGAACTTTTGAAAGAAAAAAAAATTAAAATGTTCCCTACATAAAAATCCCTTCTGTCACGACTGCTATTGAAATAGAGGGGAAACAAAGAGCTGATAAAAGGGAGAAGAAAACAAACAAATTGTGACAAATTTGACCTCTACCTCGCTAAAGGAAAAACTGTAAAGTAATGAACACAATGGAATTGACAATGAGGTATATCAAGCAAAAACTACGAAACTAGTGAGTTAAACAACATTTCTACTTCCTATGATAACAATTATCTTAATTCCGAAGAATTAAATGACTTGAGAGAAAAAAAAATTTAGTTTGGAAAGAAAAATGAAAAAACATTTGTGGAAATAGAAGCTGATAAGGCTGAAAATCGGGATCTCAAAGAAAAACTGAGCAAATTTCTGTATTTTTTCGAAAAGTCAAATAAATTACGGTAAGGCAACAGAAGTCGGGAGGAAGAGAGAAAAAAAGTTAATTAATCTTCAATAAATTAAGTTACGTCAGATTCACGTATATTTTTTAACTGTTTCAGAATACTTTTTCTTAATTTATAAAGGTGTATTGATTAATATATTTCATTTATTAATTAACCATAATATTAATTATCATCATAATATTAATTAATATATAATAATTAATATTAATAATTGTAATCCATTTCTCCAATCCCGAAAATTGTTCGTATAAATATGAGTTTCCAACATTATACAAATTTAAGTTAAAAGAAGAAAATGAATTTACTGTTCTTTTAAGTCGTCATTGACGAATTATTGTGATTAACTTTTAAAATTATAAATAAATGGTCTTATACAAGATGCTCAATAGTTAGAATTACGAAATACGAAACCGCTGTGTCATACCGGCACAGAAAGGTCTAATATACATTGACACGGACGGCGCGGCGTTCAGTTCTTGCACCGGTGACGTCACAGTGTGTTAGAGTGAGAAGGAAGGCATAGCGTGATTCCTACCGTGTCTCTATTTACCGTGATTTTAACCATGTAGGTCCACTATAGCTTTTACAATTTATTTAAAAATACGAATTGAATTGACATTATAGCGTGTTCATAAATCTCCCCCAGATGACGCTACTTGGAACTTTGTGAACTTCAGTGAAGAGCGCAGGATTTGAATGGTATTGCCTCCCAGGAGACGATAGCGAACGTGATACAATAGGCACTAGGATTCATAATCTCATGTAAGCATGAGAGCATTAAATGTAAGCTTTAAAGAGCATCTCATACAAGCATTGAAGAAAATTTTATCGGTGTAGGAAAAACATATGACATGTTATTAATAAAGAAATAATACTTTTTAATTAACGAAGACTTCAGACAAGCAAAGTTGTGAAAACAATGTATGATTATTTTGTGGATAGGACTCAGTCATTAATTCGCGAGGTTGTGTAAACTGAAACATTGCTACTGTGTCCTCGTTTCGGTACTTTGAAAGAGTTAAATCAAATTTTTCAAATCTCCATGCTGGCGCCAAAGCGTGGCTCTTAAAAAGAAGAAAGCGAAGTGAATGCAAGGCTAGAGCGGAAGTGACGTGGCCGAGAGGAGATAAGAGTAACTGGAGCAATCGAAAAAGAAAACGAGTGAGCAGCGTGGAAGATATATGGAAGTAAAGTCATCGATACAATCATGATAAACAGACTGCAACGTAACTCCGCCCCATCCATGATTAATAGTATATGATACGACAGTCTAACTAATAATGTAACTTCAAGACACCAACCATGGTCTTCAGGAGTGTATAGATGGATTTGAAATCGGTTGGCATCATGTTGCTTCCGATCTCTTCTTCCGATTCCATGGTGGTTACAACTTCGATGTGAATGATGTAACGCCACACATCAGCAAAAGAAAACCACTATCAATAAACTCTGGCGTATAACTTTACGAAACCTAGGCGCATTGGCGAACGCATAAAGGGGGGTGGCGAGGATAAGGGAGGCTCAAGCCCCGCTCTCGAAATCCCAAATCTGTCTCAAATTGTAGTTGAAACTAAAATTTTAATGTACAGAAATGTTAATGTTATCTCAATCAACGAAATACATTGTCATCCGCCAAAATAATATTCCGGTAGAAATTACTACAAAATAACCTAAGAGTAAGTCATACAAAATGAGTTCTTGAGCATCACTTTACTGAAGCTTAATTAATCTTTCGAGAAGCCCCGACTATTTTGGCAATGCAACAAAAAGAATCTTACGATGTAGATCATTAAACGTTGGTTTTGCTTTCTCTTCTTTTTGAAGATCATATTCGCCACGGCAGGATGTGTGAATGAATGAAAGTAGCGTGACGTCAGTAAGATTAGACGTCGGGATTCCTGGAAGCAAAGGATCTGACCTCTTGTTAGTTGACCAGGGGCCAAAGAAGGCTATCGTGGTGTCCGGCGCAGACGAGAAACAGGTGGTGACCCCAAAGGGGAGGAGATGCCTTTGCGTTCTTGCGCTATTGGAGTTCATACGACTATGGTCTCCTAAGGAACTGGGTTCAGTAGATGGAAGAAATGATGTGAGATTAGGGTTTCCGGGGCGGCAGAGTGAATAAAATAGCAATAGCATAAATAATATTTTCTTTGGGTGGAGGGTGGAAATTGAAATTTGGTGGGAACACATTATATTATAATGCACCTTATATATTGTACATTATAATATTCATTATACATTATACACTATATTATATTATACATTATACACTATATTATACGTTATACACTATATTATATTATACATTATGTATTACATATCATTACNTTATGCATCATATAATATTTATTATGCATTATAATATTCATTATACATTATACACTATATTATATTATACATTATACACTATATTATACGTTATACACTATATTATATTATACATTATACACTATATTATACGTTATACACTATATTATATTATACATTATGTATTACATATCATTACATAGCCATATGTTATGGCAAATCACTAACCATAACCATACAAGTTTGATGTCATTGTATATTATATTGATGTTTCATGAAACACAAATTTTTTCAATAATTTGCGCTGGAATGAAATATTTTATTCGTTTTCTAAATAAATATAAAAAATTATCTTTTTGAGAAAGATCGATCTCCTTTATTGTTCCAGAATTAATACCACTCACAAGCAGAGTTCGGAATGCAAATACATATAACTGTCTCGAAGACATGAATAATAATTAAAATTCTTGTTGAGGTGTCGCTCTTAGAAACCCCATATATCCACAAAAGACTATAAAAATATTATTTATCATTCCGTACACTATCAAAGGTCCATCGAAATGGACAGTACAAAATTCAGGAGCACTAATTTGTCTGGGAATTCAGAAAGATAACGATGTAAGGTCACATATAGAATAACCCCGTTTTTCCGCTTTCAGTCTTCCCATCCGCGATTAAATTTATTTGTCAAACTTCTCTTGACAAATATGTTTGGTCGGGTAGATTACCCCGGGCGCTAAGACCGAGTGAATTGCAGTGGTGCAGTCTTTTATGAAACAAAATCTACCTCATGGGAGGAATTATGTATTTATCAATCTACTTCCTTATGATCAAAGCATTGGAGTTGTATTATTATTTCGACAATGAAGGTCGAGATGCATTGATCGAGATGATTCCTTTCTGCAGTCCAAATATTTATTTTCTAAACATTTGTGTACTGTTCACAGAAAATCCTGGAGAATGCACTGGTAGCTTTCCATTTGGAAAAGAAACACACAGACCCTAATAACAATTTTCTCGACACTGCAGAATGCGAACATGGTCCAATTTCGCTCGCATTCATTTGAAAATCAAAATTTAGTTGTTTTTCACCGTAGAGCTGAAAGAAAAAAATAATAGAACCATCAATCACACAACACAGCAAATATGAACGGAAAACAATTTTAATATTAATATTTGTAGCATACTAGCTGATTACCTGGAGTTGCTCGGGAGTTTTCTTAGACTAATCTACTTTTACTCAGGAAAATATAAAATTATGTTATAAGACCAAAATTCTTTTACTTGCTGTTTTTTGGAAACATGTTCAGCATCCAATTTTTTTCAAATTCAGTACAGAAGTTTACTGCATACACAAAATCATCTCGCGGGAGCCGCGCCGATCGAATTTTGCTTCCAATGCAAGACTCAGTTGCACCATTTCATTAAAATTCTTGTAAAATCTAAACTATTTGTCTAAATTTTACGATTTAAAAGCGGTTTTTATCTTTCTGAAATGCACAAAGCAAATAGTTCATTAAATTTGATGATGATTGAGTTTTTCCTTCCTAAATTATTCTCTTAAATTTACGTATTTTAACACTCCTATTTTTGATAAAGATTTTTTAATAATGTGGGCGAACCTTTGTAGATAGATATATGCTGTCTCGGACTTTCTTGTAGAACTCTTTGAGGCGAACAATATTGACAATCATAGTTATCACCTATCTCTAACCGTTTGGACGGCGTAAGCGAATATACCTCTTTTTCCCGATTTAATCGACATTTATGGTCAAAATCATTTTCTGTCTTTCTTATCGTGTATTTTTAAAATAAAAATTAGCCTATGTTCATCCTGGGCATCTTAACTATATCCTTGCCAAATTTCATCACGTTCGGTTCAATGATTTAATCGTGATTAAGTAACAAACAGACAGACACGCTTTCGCGTTACTCATTTATATATATTAGTATGGATTTATAGGTATCGGGGAGAGGAATCTAATCCCACATAGGTCGAAATATGCTCTGACTAGACAATTTTTTAATAAATAAATAATTACTTCTTCGCAATTACTATACTTTTTCTGTACTACGTATAGGAAAAATTAAAAATAGTAACCAAAGAAATTTTCAATAATTGAGAAATGTTTCAACAATGCACTTTTATCTAAACGCCATATGAAGGTCAAAGAGATAATCATACGTGAACACGTGAGTTATATCCGCTATCCAGTAACACAACAATCGCTCCACCTGCAGCGACCAAGACGTTCCCTTTCTGAAGCTTTCACTTTTCAGAATAAAAACAAGACGTATTCTGCTTCGAACTATTTCGAAACATCACATCCTGCTTCAAACTTATTTCGATGCATTACATTGAAAACATATTATTTAAATTTCCGTTGTTCTTGTAAATTTTAAAACTAACGTGCACAAAGAGAAACCTTTGTAACTCGTATAAATACTCCTAGAATTTGTAACACACTTCACTGCGAGTCCTGACTCCAAAAGGGATTCATTCCTCTACTGTACATATGTGGAATAAATTTGTATTTAAGTAATCTTCGAGTGTTTTCATTGCCTCTGGCGAGTAGCAGAACTTAACTCGTGCATCGACAGCAAGCATGTACTACTTAAAATACGAAATACGAATTAAATCGACTCATTCGTTATCCCAGTCGCTGCTCACGGACGGACGGAAGGAATTCTAGAAACCACGTTTTCGATATTAGAGGTCCCCTAATACAAATATTTCCGAGTCAATTTCGGGATCAAAAATTTCAATGATTGCAATACTTCCTACATAATGGAAAATTTGCTCAACACCGAATGAAGATTAGGAAAATCTCAAGAGAGAAAACTTAGAAAACTTATTTCTTCTTTCTCGAAGTATGAATAATAGTCGATGAACTTCGAATTTTAAAAATATTGTTGCTCTCCAATAGCTTTGCTCTGCGTTTACATCGCAAATACTTTTTCATTTACTGCGCAGTGTTCTGTTATAAAGAAACTTATCTCATGTTATAAAAACTTTCCGAATAAAGAATATGATTGTAAAACTATTGATGCATAACTATTTAAGTTCGAATGTTTTAAAACATATTTTCTTGTATGTTTTTCAGTCTTCAATTTACGTTACAAAGATGGACATACGGAGGGATGGAATTATAGAAAAAACTGTTTCGGTGTCAGATACCCTCAAAATGGATATTTCCATAGTGAGAAAGTAATAATAATAATAATAATAATAAACATTTCTAGTAAAAACTTAATGGTAAATTTTCTAATTACACCTTATATCTAATATATTTTCTCTCTCTTATATTTCTCTCTTGGTTAGCACTTTCTTGCCGAATGGATACAAATTATAAAAAAATACAGCCTTTAAATCTTACTTCAACATAAAATAATCTTATTCACCAAGCATTGACAGTAAATTATTGTACTGTTTATTTCAGCCACTCCCAAAACTATATCGGGTTTGGGTTTATTTACACCTAATTATTGCATTAATGTAATTTGAAAGGAGATGACTTTAGGAGGTTTACTCTGCGTTTACTAATCAGTTCGAACACCGTAAATTTGTCTCCACTTGCCTTCAGATTGGTGTGAAGACTTAACTCTACATCAGACTTATTCAACCAGTACAGAGTGACTTCTCTGGGATTATGTAAAATTTAAAAAATACGTAATGCATATTCGTGGATGATGAGGATTCTCTTTATTGGCATCAATCAAAACAAAACAAAGAAATTGCTTGAATCCATGCTCACCATTCTCGCATTCTCGGGGAACATAATGCCTTTCATCATTTTCCTTGATATTCAAGAGCACGCTTTGCAAATTATTGTTTCCAAGCTTTCTATTTTTTTTTTTTTTTTTTTTCATCATGCGAGGATTCACTCACGATGTTTTGAAATTGAATATGACAAACATTTTCTCGAAATATGAATGGGGGTTCAAGAAAGATTATTTTCGCAAGAAACTGATAACCTGAGGCGAGGTGAATCGCGGAAATTCACTTAGTATTAAATACACAATTTGAATTACGGATATCTTAAATCTGGGAGATCACACTGGGGGATACGCGAAACAAAATTGTTGGAAACCATTAGTCCACGTGATCAGACTCCTATCCGAGATACGCTACTTAATCTTCATTTAAAATGCTTGAAACGATTTTGAATTCTTGGGATTGCTTCCACAATTCAAGATATATGTATCTCCGGTTGTCTTCAGACCAGAATGAAGCGAGTTGCTCCGTCGGAATAGAGGGCATAATAAGGGCTGAATGTATCTCGCCATAAAAGTGAAGTCCAGCGTCTGGAGGCTGCAAAGCCCGATGTCTGCAGAGGTCAAGGCAGTCGTAAAGCGGCGAACGCCTTTCTCCACTGTGCCCCTAACACGGCAATTCTCGCCGTCTCGTCCCATCTCACTCCATTACGAAGTTAGAAGATAAGTTCCGTCGTAAAGAAGTGCTCTACGCCTCAGTTCTTGGGGAGTTGCTCATTTACAAGTGACTCAATAAGTTTTCCGAACATATTTTTCGCTGGGAGCATTCCATACATATCCAGATTTCCGAGAAAATATTATATTTTTAGGGACTGCGATCTCTTATTTTCTTCTTGTAACTTCTCTTTAATCTCCTATTTTCTATACTATTTTCGCTTACTTAAAATTTTTACCCTCAACATTTAAAAAAACTTCATATATATTTTAATATAAATTTCGATTTGAAAAAAAATTATCTGAACATATCTAAAATATCTGTGTTCATCCTTCTTGTACACACATGAACGAAAGGTTGTAACTACTTGGGCTGGGTGAAGGTGCAAAGGGTGGGACTCAAACCTGGAACCTCCTGCTCTAACAACAGAGGTGCTGTCCTCCGCTCAGGTCTCAATTCACTAATGCAAATCCACAAATCCACAAAAATTAAATCAGTTACCTCCTCTGTAGGACAGACAGTGAATAAATGGTTTAATTCTTCAACGTACACATGACAGCATTAATAATATGTAAAAATTCTAACTCTAAAAATTCTAATTCTAAAAATTAATTTTAGACAACGTATTGCTTTTTGAAATTCGGGAAAAATATCTTTAATATTAAATAATAAAAATAAATTTAATGTATTTATGATAACACAACGTTTTCAATGTTTTCTAAAATATTTTTATTTTTTTTATTTAAATACATTTAAATTAGTTTAAAGTTAATGTTTATGATGATACTAATCGTTTCCAAACTTTTCTAAAAATGTTTAAAATTAAAATACAAAATATTTTTACATGGAATTACAACTATTCGTGATCGACAAACATTACTTCATATTGCCCTAGGTCGAGTGGTTGAGTCAAATCTTAATTTTATGCAAATACATTTGGAATAAAGGCATTTTGTATCTTACACACGAATTACTACTAATTTAATATATTTGTTCTCACGCCATTTATATCAATGTATGAACTGGGAATTGTATATTAGTATTGATATGTTAAGTGCTTTTTTAAATTTTAAATCACTATTAATTTTTCATTATCATTTTTTGTCATAACTAATAAATGTATTGTGGCTCCTTTTAATCATTTAAATATCGACAATTTGTATAATTCATGAAGTACCGTTCAAAATTTCGGAACACAAATGGAATAATAAGCTATATTTTATTCTTGAATATTCAATTTACTCGATTCTCTTGCTCCTCCCCTTTGTACAATTTTGTAAAATACTTCATTTTTCTCAATGCCTTCAAGGCGGTCCGGAAGAAATAACAGGAATTGGGGGCGGAATCGAAACAAGGTGTTAAGGTGAAAAAGTGGAAAGGACAAGAGTTGTCAAGAAGATGTGATACGTCGAGTATGCGCTCACGTGCGAGTTGAGTCGCAGCGACTGCCTAAAAGCAGGGCAGAGGTCACACCTCCCAGTCCTCACTCCAGTAGAGCGCTTCTTGGCGTAAGCATGTGGAGGGGTGTGGTCATCCTCGGTTCGTGCCACTACTTCGAAATAATTAACGAATCGCTACCTACTGGTGACCAGTCCCCATACTGGCCCGGGTTTTTCTCCGGTTTTCCTTCGGATAGATGCGGATTTTTATATAGGCTCTTGTCTAGGGGCGGTATATATTGAAATAATAAATCTCGATTTTAGTGTTATTTTAACACCTTAGCTTGATAATAATGCATACTTCAGAAATATTTTTTTGTGTTTAATGAAATACAAATTTGTTGGTATTCTATGAATATTATAACTTTTACTGAATATTTTAATTCTTATCTCAGGAGTGTGCTGAAATGTTAAATCCGCCTCTGCCTTATAGTTCTTGAGTGGAATTGATGAGATGGTCTCTTGCTTGCTTCAGGAGAGTAAATCAGTTAGTTGTCCTCCACGTGGTCATACGCAATTTGTACGGCTTATTTTGACGATAAATTTGACAATACTTAGGCGGAGGCGTGGGGGGGGGGGGCGTCCGCCCCGGGTCGCATCCTCTAATGGAATCTTTAACAATTAAAATAAAGTCGTAAATTTGAACAAAAATATACTTTAATTGTATTGTAACAGTAAAATCTCTAATAGTTGCACTATTTTTATAAATACGACTATAATTCCGAACTTAGCATGCAAATACTTTCGTATGTGGCTTGAATAGGGGACCTCCAAAGAAATTCCAGTAGACATTATTTGTGGGTCCGCTACTGCTGAACACGTCGCAGATGTGATACAATTCCTCAAGTTAGCTTTACGATACGTCTTTTCGTTCGACATCTCATGAAATGAATTTTAATTTGTTTGGAATCGTGGTCTCGGTCATGCTCTTCAAAGGATCGTTTTCTGAGTTTGACAAGAGGTAACTGATTAAGTTACTCCTGATTATGTTACTACCATATATGAAGTAAAATGTTTTAAAATTGTGAAGTAATACTCCTTTCATACCATTCCGTTTATCCGCGTGGAAATAGTCTCTGCAAAAATAGACATTCAACCTGGGATATATTTCCAAAGAGTTGAACATTTGTATACATATTTAGAACAAACTTCCAGTGAAATATCAGAAGTTTCCATTTATTTGATTTAAGCGGGAATTTTTCCGACACTATTTGCTTGATCGATGTTTTACTATTTCCGTATGGAGGAAACAGGATGACGTGAAAGGGGTCTAAGTGGTGGCAGTTTAGCATTACAAAAATTTGATACGCCGGAGCTCTGTGCGAGAGTAGGAACCGTTACAAAGAAACATTACTTTTTTTGCTGTTGTTTCTCTACAAAAAGATGATTCTATTTGAAGAAATGTGATTTCGAATATACTACAGCGGAAGAATAAACGAAAAATTAATTGCATTTGGCATTTGAAAATGATACCAACCTGGTAGATGACTTAAAAGGTGCTGCTGTGAGGTACCTTATAATACTATGTAATTGAGAGGAAATGGCAAATGTTTTAAAAGTACTGCTGAGATATCCAATAGTGCTCGAAATTTCCTCTAAAGAATGGTGAGTGGAGGGAACTAATTTTTTAAATTGCATATCACAATTTAATAACACCGCGAGAATATTCAATGTGATAACTGTTGAAAGAAACCAACTAGTGACTGAAATAAATGAAAAAAATTGGTACAACTGAGAAGATGTTTAAAAAATAGAGTTCACATATTACAAACTGCATTATTGGCTACATAAATATTCAGTAGTCACATGGGTTTCAGTTCTTTATTTGGGAAAACAATGACTGGTTAAGGAAATACAGGATTCTCTTGAGTTCATAAAATTTTGTTTAAATGTTTGAGATGAAACCATCTCTACGAACAGACAGAGTCATTCCACCACGGTCAAATTCCACATGTGACCCTAAGATAATATAATAAGATTATACATCAAATTATTGCATGAAAATCTCCAGAAATCTTATTTTGATATAAAAATGTAGGATGAAACAGGAGAAAGCGACTGTAGAACGATAGCCATGGTCAGAGCAGAGAAGAAATACTTAAGGACAACGAAGGAAATGCTGGCAACGTTTCGCAAATTTCGTCGAAAACCAAGATGAGTGGGATCTAAAGAGACCTTTCAAAACGAAATATTCTCTTTTTACATAATTTTAACTATGGTATTCATTTTCTCTACGGACTACCGTTCATAATTGAAACTGCAATTAGCAACGAAAATTAAAAATAACTGCGTCTATATTTTAACAGAATGATAATGACTAGGATTTATGATGAAATACTATAAGAATATCGTGTCTTAACTACATATGGCAACTTTAATACTAATGATTCACCAAAACGCCAAAAAATAATCTTCCGATTAGTCAGTAGAAATAATCGGTTAAATACTAATTAAATGTACAGTAATTTCAACATATTAGCCTAAGCTGTAATATTTGAATTTACGATTGAAGTTATTTAGTAATTTAGTATTATTTCATTTCAAATTCTTATCAGATAAATTGGGCCTATGTTCAGCTTTTGAAATTACCTATTGAATGTCATTGACGGGGCAATGAATTGATTATTTGATTTCAATGAAATATACCTTTCAATTCTACTTTATATTCTGAGTCATCATAATTTTTGTGCGTGTTCTCATCATAGTAATTTTGTAAAATAACCAAACTTTGATTTCAATGAATTGATTTTGTCGAAGTTAAATTTTCACAATTAAGAAGTGACGATTATTTCTAAGAGAAATTGAAGAAATCGTCGACGTATCGACATCGACAATAAACGGAGTAATTAAATCGAACCAAAAAATGAGAGGATTTATTAGTAAATCAATTAAATTATGTCCATCTTTTGCCGCACCACAAATGACACGAGATTCACCTTTTCTTGTAACCACGACCCGAGAACCTTCTCTCTCCGAACAGTTTGCATTATGAAGGGTATTCAAGTGTCAAGACCAGGATTTCGCAAAGAAATTGTACTTACATTACAATTTTGCAAAGCTGGAACCAATGATAAAGAAGAAAGAAAATGTAGTTTTTCTACTACTAGTTTTTATNGTACTTACATTACAATTTTGCAAAGCTGGAACCAATGATAAAGAAGATAGAAAATGTAGTTTTTCTACTACTAGTTTTTATTTGCTCTGGCCTTGGAGGTAAATCTTCCCCATTATTTATGGTCAGATTGATGTTGCAGAGGTGGTACTGTTAGCCATTGTGACGAGTTAAGCAATAGGCAGTGGTTCCAACACTCTCCAGTGCGTTTCTTAAAACCCAGGAACATGACTCGTAACCAATTAATAATAATAAATAATAAATTCACTGTCAAAAAGCAGTTACAAACTGCGTATGACCAAGTGGAAAAAATAAACTAATTTACTCTACGGATGCAAGCAAGGGACTATCTCATCAATTCCAATAAAGACACCTAAGGCAGTGGCGGGTTTATCATTCCTGCATCAAATCGTGGAATACACCCCCTTAAAATACGAAAAAACTAGTTAGCTACTTATTATAATATCGATGGCATTCAGAAAAATTTATATTTAATAGAATACAAAAAGGTTTTTAATTAATACGGACTATCATCGACTCTTTAAATTACTCTGAAAATATTGCTAATAAATATAAAATATTAAAAAATCTCAAATTTCTAAATTAACAATTACAACGGTATTAATAAGACTGCTGCCCCTACTATCGGATTTTTTATTATAGACCCCTCAACTGCTGTAGATGCCACAAAAAATCATAGAAAAAACTTATTAACACCATTAAATTTGTCTTGTTCTTCTTCTTCTACTCAAGTAAAAACAATGGTTCTAAGAATGAATAATACTGGTTTAATAACAGAAATGTTTACAGTTTTTTTCGATACATCGACTTAACTATTTTTTATAAAATAAACTAAAAGTGTCAAAAATAATTCTTATTCAGCGAATGTTAACTATTATTTGTGACAACACTTCAAAATTTCGAGCTTCTACATACGAAACAATGAGTTATTAACCTTTTTCAAAAACATTGCTGAAAAATATCAGGCACATTTTTCAGGAGTAAAATTTATACTGTCGCTTTGAGCAAAATGCCGTGATCACATGAGGAATGAATTTAAACGTTTAAAACTTAGTATGTAATCACAAATAAGTATGTTTTCATTTGGCGACCAGCGGCGCTGAACCGGTCATGTACAGTCTGGTCCTGCTCTTGTTTAGCACAGAGAGTGAAGGAAGCGGAGACTTTTCGAATCATTCAGTAGAAAAGTTCCAAGTATAAGCAAGCTGCAGGCAACAACTCAAGAAGTCATAAAACTATCCACAACTACTGTTAGAAAGCGAGGGGAGTGAAGGAAGAAAGTAGGGATCGTATACAAAGGACCTCTTATGTTAACCCCTATGGAAAGGACCCGCCAGAAAATCTGATTAGCGCGTCGTCGCTGCCAAAATGAGAGTAAGTATCAAATAACAAAGCTATGAAATATTGATGAAAATATCTACGGCATGAAGTGTTCTTTAAATCCTTCGCGTAATCGGTATGTAATCACCTCAACTTTGAACTCCAGTCAATGTAGCAGCACCAGAGTGTACAGAAGTACACACTTTAGCGTCGCCGGTGTTTCACTCATAATCATTCACCCCCATATCATTCATAATCACCGCTTCAGGGGAGGGGCGGCAGGAAGGGCATCCGGCACCCTAGTATTCCCCAACCAAAACCAAATGAAGCATCATATATCCATCCCCATTCGCCGACCCCACATGAAGTGGGAAAAAGTTGGGTTAAAGAATTATGTAGTCACCAATGGTATCAATATTCCACGAAAAAAAATTCTGGACTAATTAAACAAGCTGCATAGCTTATTGATTTAATGTCTATATGACGATGTTTCACTGTTTTCAAATAGAACACGTACCTTAGTTAAATTTCTCTCGAATCACATAAATACACAGTTGATTTAAATCTTACAATAATTTAATTAGCAAATGAAAATTTTAAAACGATTAATTTTTGATACGGAAACATAATGAATCCGCAAGGAGACCAATACATCTTTTCAAATCCTACTGTTGGCCATTCTTTTTAATAAATGCTTTACATCACTCTGAAAACGCAAAAATGAAAAAATAAATAAATAAAGTACGTCCACACACAGAGACCTAATCTCTCTGTCACTTTCCTCGAGTTTTCTCTCGACTATGCGTAGCGAGTCTGTAATACAAGTTGCATTTCACAACAATTTCAAAGATAGCAAATAGACCGGATTTTAATGCTAATCATACCCATATATTTTGAAGTTTAACGCATTCTCAGTGAAGAGAAAAAAAATATTTGAATGAACCGAAAAGGAATCTTGTAGAATTTTTCTTAATTATGCTACAACTATGCTTGATATTGTCGTGGTACTACTCCACAGACATGATCTCTATTTTGAAAAATAATTTCCAACAACCAAACATTCTACTTCAAAACACGTAAATAAAAATTTCAAAAATCCTCACCTATCCTATTAATGTTTGTTTCGCATAGGGTGCAAAAGAAAACAAAATATAAATTGCAGTCGATTCAAACAGCTGTATTTGATTTTCTCGTAAAATCACATAGAATTTTTTACACGTCGTCTGGTTTCAGCTTTGAACTTCGAAACCACGGATGGGTAGCATATTGGCGATTATTCTCATATTACTCCTATTTAGCCAAAGAGATCAAGACTTTTTTGTTTTAGAATTACACAAAGTTTTACCATCCGACTTATTTCTTTACGAAAAAAAGTTGAGGAAATGTATTTTGCATCTTTGAGAGGACACCTGCTTCCCCAGGATTGTCGAGCTTTGTCACGAAGTTACTAACAAACAGAAAATGAGCTCAATGATTGTCGTGGATTTCCTCCACCGTACGAAAAGATGCGTTGTGATGCGCGAGTGGGTTTCCTCAGTACGCGACATTATTAACACAAAAAGAAAAAGAGCAAATTTTGCCCATACAGAATTCAAACCTACGTACCTTGACTTACCGGACCAAGCGCTATATAATCAAGCTACAGATGTATTGAGAAAGACGTACGGAAGTTATGTTGAGGTTGAAAATCTCCACTCTTTCTAGTTCTCAACACGAACGAAATAAAAGTTTGCAATGGAAATAAGTAAAACAGTTTTTTTCTAACATCCCCTTATTCAGCTCAAGAAATTGGTTTAGCTCACACAAGTGGAAGAGAGTTTACTAAAATTTGTTTTTGGCACTATTATGAAATTTTCAATGACATTTTCTGAATATAATTCTACTAAGACGAGCAAATTTTAAATTTTTTAATGTCAAAAAACAACAAACTGCGCATGACCACGTGGAGGACAATAAACTAATTAACTCTCCGAAAACAAGCAAGGGACCATCCCATCAATTCCGATCAAGGACCCTAAGACCCTAAATAGGAACACTTTCTGATTTGCAGCTTTTAACGAGTCAGGTGTGCTAAATAATGTATCTATATACTTTAATGTTCCTTCTCATATCTCCTTTGAAATCCGTGAACTTATTTATTTAAAATATCACGAATAGGATTACTAGAGTGATCTGTTTGTTCACAGCGTTAAGCGTTTAGAAAATCCCTGGAAAATTAGTAAAATGCCAAAATTTTATCGGGAGGCTGCGAAATGAAGTCCAGCAAAATATTTAATTAAAGGATTCTCCTTGTCTCATTTAATACAAAATTTTGTTATTTTGAGAGAAGGCAACATATGATTATTTTCAAATATTAATGCAAAGATGACCCGTCTTCTTTGCCTCATCTTCCCTTTCCTACTGAAAAATTGTGCTGGGAAACTCAAACAACTTTAGGGGCTGTTTATTTGTGCCACGGCACTCTTAAAATAAACGTCTACCATTACAGCGGCTGAGCTCCCACTGTAAGCCATGCTTTCGTTTGTCGACAAGCACTTGAATGCCAATGGCTCTTAGGACACATTTTCACGGTGAAGAGGTCTCGCTGGAATGTTGAGACGGGTTGCTGGTTGGAGGAACCCTACAGCAACATCGCCTCCCCTAGGTCTGGATTGACAAGGTCTGATATTATCCTCGAGAGCACACAAGACTGCAATATCGGAGAGGTTTGTTACCTTTGGGAAGATATTGTACCATTCAATACGCAATACAGACTATGCAATGTATCTCATAAAATATCTGAATTTACGAAAAGAAAGTTTTCCTAAGGAAAAATTTGATTTGACTGTATAATATTCGATGCATGAATCTTCTCAAAATTACAAATGAGTTTATAATTTTTATTAAAATAATACTTATATTCTTAACAATGGGTCATATCAATGAGAAGATCTCCAAAATACGATACCACTTACTGTTAAAATAATTTAATTCTACATTTTCTATATTACATATTCTTACTCAAATAGTTAGTTACACAAATAGGTATAAGTAATTAAATTAGACACGTATAAAATGTATTTCGTCCACCACCTTTACGCAATCACAAGTTACGACAAATTAATACTCTTGATCTCTACAATTATTATGTAGGATGAGGTCACTGACATAGTAAATACTGCTAAGTTTAGCAAACTTCTGTGCCCAAAGTTTCAGCTCTCTGTGAGCTAAGGGAATTCGTTCAAGGTTTCGATAAAATTTATATAGTAAAGTTTCTTCACCACAAAAAAGAAACGGTAATCCCTTAAGTTACTTGCATCTTGCAAGATCAAACGTGTTCCATATTTATCGGTAGCTTTTTTCCTTATGATCACCATTAGGAAAACTTGAGTAATTTGAATAATGTACGAACTTTTTTTCGTAGACAATCTTACTTTTATAGTATCGTATAAGCATCACACGACATTTCGTGTTCTATTTTATAAAATAACATTAACCTAGCAACATGAATTAATGTTATTTATAAGAATTCATAAAAATTATATAACAACGTATGAAAGAAAGACAACAAAATAAACACGCATTACTATATACAAGTAAATATATTTGACAATTTGTCCAAGTCTATTCTTGAATTAATAATATCTTTTGTGTTTTTAATAAATAGCATTTCAGATAAGCTTATTTACTGTAAATCATGTTTATGTTGTTGTTATTCTCGAAGATGTTAGGTTATTTGATCGCTATTAATATTAACAAATAATATTAATTTATATCCCACGTTTGTTATTTTATATAGTAAACCACTGGACACCCGATGAAGACTCAAAACAAGGAGCAGAAACGCGTATGATACAGTAAAAGTAAGTTTGTCTACGGAAAAAGGTCGTACATTATTCAAATTACTTAAACATGATATACGGAAATGCATTATCTATTACGAAACATTCACGATACTGCTTTGCGCCCCAGGAACCCGATGGTTTCCTTGAAGACTGCTGTTGTGTGGTTATGTCGCACATCAATTGCGCATACGGTTCCCTCAATTGCGGAGAATATGAAAGACGATCCGAGGAATGTTTCCACAATTGCGTAGAGGTCCAAGCAGGTAGCCAGCAGAAGGGATTCATCAGTCAACATCCCACTCCCACAAAGTTACAGTGCTGGAGCGAACGAATAATCTCATATGATTTTTTTGTATCAAGTTATGTTATCTATAAAATAACTATTTTTTATTACTTCACTCTGTGTTCCTAACTTTTCCATTAATTAGGTTGACAACGTGATTTTTAGTCAGACATGAAACATATCGTTTTTTTTACACAGTTCTACTTAAATTTTTTGTAGTTTCCGATTATGAACAACGTATTGTACGGTTATATCAGTTTGAAATATCCTATGTTGAGCTCCCAAAATCTCATGGCGTAGTGGTAGCCTCTTACGTAAGGCTGAACGGAAGAGCGTGGATTCTATTTCCCGCTCGGCCGAACTGGGCGAGGTTTTCTTCTGGTGTTTCCNTACGTAAGGCTGAACGGAAGAGCGTGGATTCTATTTCCCGCTCGGCCGAACTGGGCGAGGTTTTCTTCTGGTGTTTCCCACACGTATATTGGTTCGTATCTTATATTCCCCGGCTACCCAACATCTCACTTTCCCAATTCCTTCGTCCAAATTACATGTTAGGGGGGAGAACCCTGAACCCCACCACATAGTAAATAAAATCATTTCTTCATCGATCTAATACTTCCATTTTTATTAAGATTTATTTTGAATAAAAGCTTTTGTTCTCTTGGCTGGTACACCAAAATAAGGCCAATATAAGGTGCGAATTAAAAGCAACCAAATCTCACACCGCCGACGTGAATGAAATGAATCACCAATTTTCTTTTTTTCTTTTTAGTTATGGATTACTTGTCCATGTCAGAATAAATTAAACAATATTAAGCTACAAGCTATTTCTGCTCAATGAAAATATTGAGGCAAATTACATCAATGTTATTTAAATAACTGCATGATATTTTTAACACTTTCAGCTCGGGGTCGGGACCGTTTTTCACTTAATGGTATAGAAAGCAACTCGCTTAAGGAATTTTGAGAAGTGAAAAAAGTTGGTAGTGCATAAAACAGTCATGTCCAAAGCTACTATATCTAAGCAAATATTTAGAAAATTAAGTTTGAAGGTCTAAGAAATTCCTCAGCCTCATGGAAATAAGAACAAATTACTTTCCATGTCGTAAAATATATCCAGGGAAGTAAACAATTAAGAACATCCCCCGTTTTTAAGAATATCGATATTAGAGAAGGCCGTCTTTCTGCGCAATTAAAGAAACCACTGCCCAGGGACACTTGTAGTGTCCCTAAGCAATCGAGGAACACCCGTGCGCTAAAGACACACGTGCGTTTTCTCCGCTCCGCTTGTGCAAAGACACACCTAGCGGAGCTGGCGTCAGCGGGCAGGAGTGGGGGAACGTGAGTACGGGTGGAAGGAACAAGGTCACTTCAGGACGATAACAGACATGCTTCGCGCAGGTCTTGTACTGAGCATCCATGCAACTGCCCTCTAACTACACAACGCTTTTATTGTAAAACACACAGCTATAGGTAATGCAAATGTTTGAAGTAATAGTTATTGTTTACTATGCAATAAACACCACGACGACTAGTCTCGTATTTTATAAATAATAGAAACAGACCCACTCTACATAGATGCCAATATACAGTAATACATAAATATACTTACGTAAGAAATAAATAACAACGAACAAAATTTTTACGGATGATTGCGAGATTTTATATATTTTGTACGTTGTTAATATTGCTCGTTGTGCGTAATATGTTGCTACACCCATGTTTCTCCTTACAATTTGTTATCACCTAACGACGACTCAAACCACGAGTCGTCGTTACGTTGTGTATTTAATAAGAACAATACGTATTGTAATCGTTCGTACGTATTGTAATTACGTATTGTAATTCAAATATAATTCCCTTTTAAAATGTACTCTTACCTAGTAATTTATCAATAATTATTGATAGATAACTACTTTCCAAAATACTTAACATGATTGACTAAATAATTTTTGTTTAAAAACAGTTAATATTAAGTAGTAATAAACATTTTTAATTTACGCTTTAAATAATGCCTACTGTAGGTCAATCTATGTTCAAAAATTGTTAATATCATAATTTTTATAATTAAAAGCGAACTGTACAGACAAAATTACCCTATATTTTGAAAAAGCCCTACTCGACAAGTTTCTATTAGATTTTTAGGAAGTCGTGTTCACTTCGTTTCAAATACACGGACAATAAATTACACAACACAATGCAAATTCACAATATGACACAAAGATTCACAATAATAGTACGACATGGAACTCAAATTGAGGAACAAATATTACAAATAATTGAAATGTAAAGCTTTAAAATGTAGATGTGAAAATGCGCATTTCTCTCTTTTTAACTGAAACCACGCCAAAATTTTTGACTATTACATAATGAAAATCTCAAAAGACTGAAATACGAACAGAAGAATACACGAAGAAGTCAAAAATAGTAAAACACGAAAATTAGAACGCTTCAAAAAAACGAACTTCACTAAAAATAACGCGAAAAGTATGTTTATAAAGAAGTAAGAAAGCACTAGAACAAATAATCAGTGATATTGTAACTCAGAGTGGCAGTAATTAATGAACGTTGATATAATTAATAATCGGTCCGTAGAAATTGAAGGAAATGATATTCAAGGGAAGCACCGTGAAAGAAATCACCCGCCGTCTTCCTCGCTTCTCTCAATATACTCATCTATTAACACTTGTGACCAACAGGCGACAAGGTCGCGCAGGAAGCAGCGGAGATCTCCGCTCCCGCTAGATGTGTCTTTGCCCATAAGATAACGCAAGTCGGCGGAAAAAACGCTCCGCTCCGCAGACTCAGTCGTGTCTTTAGCTTAACTGACCCAGGGGACAACTCGCAATTGATGTGGACGATAGTTGTCGTTTCGGTCTTAAAATTATTTGGATGGCTTTATTCAAGGAAATCTGGTTGATTCTTACTGAACATCAATAAGACTTCCCTTACCGGAGGGAATGTTAATAGACATGAAAGGAAAAGTTAACCCTGAAAATAGAAAGATTATTTTTCTTACCCACAAGTGAACTGTATTGAAATAGGAAAGGAGAACCAAAACCGGTACTGAAATCTCGGATTTACGAATAAGTGCCATAACAAAAATAATGTACAGGATGAGCATTATTTTTTATTCTTTTATTCAGGGATCTTTTAGCACTGTATATATTAATAAAATTTCTTATTGGTGACTGGAGGGAAAAGATGTTAAGGATATTCAAGTGACAAGAGTGCTAAGGGAAATACATTCTCCTGTATGATGTTTCGAAAGAAGAATACTGGCAGTCATAAGTTTCTTTTACAAAAAAAAATCTCAAAGGTTTTTCTTTTAAATCGTCAAATCTTAAGTCAGTCAATATGAGTTTATATTATCATTCAATTACTGGAATGTGGATTACTGGAACGGAACACTATCTGAACTAGCAGAGAACAAACTTATTTTGTGGTTCCATTAAAGCACATTTTCAAAAAAGTTATTTATTAACTGCAAAATAATAATAATAGTAATAATAATAATAGTAATAATAATAATAATAATAATAATAATAAATCGCACTATTGACACTCTTGATGAGAAAACTAGCACCGAGTGAATGAAACAAGGACACAGTAGAACGTTATCTTGAACATTTATGGCATCGCTCTCGCTGTTTGTCGGTTGTAAAAACACGAAAACATCGTTAATTTTATCTTTCCCCGAGAGTTTCTTACGAATCAGAACAAAGAAAATTCGATTGCTGACCCAAAAAAAATGTAAAATATATAACTTACTTCGTGATTTGTAAATAATAACTATATGGTCGAAGCCTTAATAGTTAATGAACTTGAGTGCCAAAACTAGGGGATACTTGAAAATTGTCAAAATCTGATATTTCACTTGAAATGGAAACTAAAATTTATGTCAATCGAGTAATGATTTTCATTTTTCTCCATTTCCACTAAAGAACCCATGAAAATATAAAAGTCCAAAAAGGAAAAATTAATTTACTTATAAAATCAAATCTGGATTAACACATACTGCTCACTGATTCAGCTGTATATTTTTTCTTTCATTGAACTTCAATTCTGGAATTTTCCAGAAGTAAATGTATTTAGTTAGTATTATTAGTTGGTAAATACTAGCAATATTGGTTAGTATACATTTCGTTTTTAAATTTTTTTATTACTAGAATATTTTCAGAAATTTAGAAAAAATTGTTTGCACATTCTAAACAGTCCCATTCTATCACGTTTTCGTCAAGTCAAATACGAACGACGTCGTATACTGGTAAATTTTTGCTTCATGCTTTTTCCGTCGTTATATTTCAGAAAGTAGAGGAAACTTTCTATTCAGCTACGCTTTGTTACAGTGACTTGTGTAGATGGGAACTTGCAAAGAAATATTTCCCTTCTAAACAAGTATCTTTTACATCTTCTCTCACATTAAAAGCTCGTTTTCTCCATACAGCTGATTTCGATATGTTTTTATAAAATTTATTCTAATGAAGCGATAATGTTATTATATTCCATTATTGTGGTAGATGAAGGTCATAATTTGTATTTGTCGACGATCAATCTACACGATAGTGATTTTACATTTAAGAGTGACTTGCTTACAAAGGTGTACCTGGGGATAAGGATATGGGGGATATATCCCCCCCCCCACGAAATGAAATGAAATTTGTTCTTTTTGCGCTCTTCCAAATATTTGTATACATATTCACACAACAAACGTGCGTATAATTATATACTCGTACACATACATTATAAACACACTCATTTGTATAAACATATACACGTGTTATCCTCGCTACGCCCCTGCCTGCTCATTATCATTCAACCCAAGATTATAAGGGAAAATTAAACATTCTCTATGAGTAGAATTCAAATCGGCATACAAATTCTAAAATGGTTACAATAAGCTTAAGCTAAAACAAACTTTTCATACAAACTCGTATAGACTAACTAAACCTCAATAAGTACAGTAACTTAGCATGCATATCTTTGTATCAATGATCTACCATCACTTTTCCCGGGATATCTTTCCAAGATTCATGATGTATTTTCCCATAATAATGTTGAAATAAATCTCGGAGTGATGGTATATTGCCAGGTAACAAATTCGTCCTCTGTTCCCCCCAATTTTGGGAAGGTTTACCGACAATTTGTTCTGTACTTTGGACGTTTCTCAAAGCTCAGATTCACTACATTTGTAACATGATTTGATGGTCGAGTTTGCGAACGTGGTAATGTGCCCCCCAGCGATGGGTGGGTGCAAGGTTCTATGAATATAGTACATTACTGATAACATAAAAGGGCCCATTTATTTTTCTAAGTCACAGTGGCACAGTGGTTAAGTAACTGCCCACTAGGAAGAAAGTATGTAGAGATCTTCCCGAGTTCTAATCCACTTAGCTTTGCATATACTTTTTTTCGTTTCAAACTGTTATCTATAAGATTAAACATCTTCTACACAAAATATTTAACGCTGATCAAGTAAGGGATGACTTTCTTTTTATTTTTTGAGCCCTTAAAAGGGCTGTATTGGTCACTCAATACCCCTCACATGGCAGTAGAATAGTTCACAAGGATAACCACCCTCAGTCCGTTAACTCAATTAATTATATTATTTATAAATCTATTAAATCTTAAATCCCGCGGTGTTGCAAGAGGCAATTCAAGAAAAAAATAATGTCATTCATTGTCAAACCGACAAAAATACGCAAACTTGAGTGGCTATTTATTTGTTCGAATTTTTCAACAGACATTTTACCTCCTCCAGCAAAAGTAATTGGCTGAGAACACTAAAGCACTGCCATTATTGTTCTGTCACCACAAACAAGGTGGGTTCGAATCGTAGTGTGAACTGATTTTTGAAAATGGTTTATACCACAATTCAGCTCGTAATATCTGTTTGGGAGCTGTAATGAACGAAACCTTAATTCATGCTCTCACATTGCTTAGGAAAATCTTAAAACTTACGCTGAGCAATTGTCAATTAGGCAACGTAGCATTACAACATACATGGTAACGTGGCAGGCCAAAGTTCATCTTAGCAAAGTTGCCGACGAGACGACAAAGTTTCTATAAAATAATTTCTATTCATGCTCTCTTTAAGTTTATATATTTTAGTTTCTTCATGTGTAAATGAAAGTGTTCAATGATATATTTTGCTAGAAATTTAGAAAAGTTCTTCAACATTTCAATAAACATGTGCAAAACAAATTTATATTGAATTTCAAAGCAAATAATTTATATTTAAAGAAAACAATGATACTAAAAGAAATTCACGAGTTCGTAATTATACCCCAAGTATTAAAACTTTATTTTAATAAAAATATTGAGTAGGAAACGGGTCTAATATATATCCAAACTATATTTTCAATAAATATTTATTCATATAGCATCTAGATTTACAACATTATACATTTGGAGAACAATATTTACTAAAGAAAAAGGTATATGCTCTATTAATTATGCAATTTTATTATAAACAATCAATTACTTTATTTTTTGTTAAACAGTCTATTGCAATTTAATCGTGCGTGGTCAATGTTGTGATGCTAGTTTAGAATCATCTTCAGGGTCCCTGTATTCTTATTTTGTATTTTTTCTAATTACACTACATTATTGTAGATAAATTTATTTTTTCTACAAACATTAAAAAGGAAAAAAGAAAACCCTAGATGTTGTGAAGGTTTAGCCTTTCAGAGTCATAATGCATATTACACTAACATAAAACTAAAATGTATTCCTCTCCGCGAGTTTCATTAGAAATCTCTTCGTTGTTCCTGCTCTATCATTTGACAATCAAATATAAAAGTTTCTTCTATTTGTTAAACGAAATTACGTGTCATTGGCGCCTTCGTCGTATGTCCGAGAGGAAAATTTCAGCGATCTAAATTTCTAATTTTACAGCCAGTAAAAAGTAGAACGCCATTAAAATATTATGCATAAGTAACATAAATATTACAATGAAAAAACATATTTCGTATAATATCCCATATTTGTTGAACACTTTCTGAAAATATGAAATTCTCTGTTGAATTGACGGCAAAATGTTACGTTAATTGGAGAAGATTTCTAGATTTAAAATAACAAGTCCTTAGAATATGACACTGAATCAGGAATACGGGGAACTACAAGTTACAATAACTTAACATATAAAACTAAATACGACCTTGTTAACTGCCTCGCTCGATTTAAATTTACTGTAAATATTATACTGAATGTCTGACTAATACGTTTATCTTCACAAATGTAACATCCATGTTGCTTCGTAAAAAGTTATATACCCGCAAAGAATGTTTCTAAATGACAATGTTCGTTCCCTGCTCTGGAAATCAATAAATAATACTGAATATCGATACTAACATTATAAATGAGGAGTGAGTTAAGTATGTAGAATATATAAAGTATTTCAATTGTAAAAAAATTCGTCAACGAGGTTTTCATATTATTGATCTCTGATTATTTTTTTAGGTTGCACGATTACTACCAAATTGTTATATCGTGGATAAATATGTCACTAGAAGATGTAATTTATTTGTTCCTTAAGTAGTTTTATATTATTTATAACTCGAGAATTAAACTTTTGTGTTATTAGTTCATATTTGAGACAAACATTTTCTATATTTATTTAATTACTTTTCACATATATGAAAAGCTTAAGAGAATCGCAAATTATGTGAAATTACTTTCGACAATACACATCATTTGTAGGCAATGAGATTTGATTTCTTTACTTCATTGTATAAATATAAGAAATTATAGGAATATTTATAAGTAATTTGTGATTCGAATTATACCAATTCCATACGATATCTTGCAATTATATTCAAATTCTGTTAAAAACTATATTTTATCACAGTATTACGCAAACGTTTTTTACAGAAACTCTAATATCTTTTACATTGCCTATGAAGACCTTGCGAGACAACGAATCTCGAGATGTCGTTTAAATATAGAGAATGGGAAAGTTTATTGAAGTCAAGGATATACAGAATATTTTTGTTATAGATGTCCAAAATGTGTATAATAAAAAAATACAAAATATTTCTTTAATAGCGGTGTAATTAAACATTTTATCTCGTTACGATTTACCCGCCGCTCGATGTCTTTCAAATATAGGCGCCGTTTCAAATAGACCTACGATTGGTCGAACGAAACTTCCCCTCTCGAAGTGAAAGCAAGAGGAGAGATTCGTTGCAAACCTAACAGATCCAAAACTAGTCAGAGCGTGGGATTTAGAAAAATAAATAGGCCCTTTTATGTTATCAGTAATGTACAACTTTTTTGTAAATATTTTTTCTATTACATAACTATTTGATTTCAATCTCCCATTGTGGTAAGTAAGTTCGATCTGATGTTGACGGGTTACCAAGAATCGGCTACATTTCATTCATTTTATTGTTGTTGTATTTGTAAATGGGAAATGTGGCGTGCATATATTGAAGCTTATCTACATGGAGCGATAGGACTTAGGAGTTGGGTGGTAGGTAGTAGGTGGGCCGCTTAGCTGGGTTTACCAACAACTTGGCCCACGTGGAGGGGCTAGTAGAAGTGGTTAGTTATTTATACTAGGAGGAGCTGTTGGTCACAGTATGAATCGAGACATTAATGTTAAAAACTAAACATTTTCTGATCCCATCGGGAATCGAACCCGGAATGACTTGGTGATGAGTGACAACACTACCACCTGCGCCACCGGTGGGGCTTCATCCATTTGGGTTTCCCATGAATATTCAAAAGCGTAGGATATAACGTAATTGCAAGAATAAAGACAACTTAATTTCTTTTCGAATTTCTGCATAAAAGGTTTTTAGACATTTTTCAAGAGAATACCTAACGGAACATTACAATGTGTAGTTCAGGATCCAACATAATTTTATACAATTCAAATGTAATGTGTTAATCCATCCCGATGTTGAAGGATTTGTTTATTTTATTATTTTTTATGTCTCAAATCGTAGATCATATTGTGTTATAACCGTTGTTTTAAAAAATTCGGGCTAATTGACCAAAAGAAAGAAAACAAATGAATTGATAAGAGTTGGATAATTTTTCTATTCTAAGCCTAGAAGAGGTTGTACTTAAAGTCGAAAACTTTTTATTCCAGCTAAAAATGCACATAGTGTGCTCTAGGTCTAAGTGCTCCACCCACACATCTCTTGCCACATAATAACATATGGTACAGTATAAACTAAAAGATATGGTACAGGGAGTATTTTGAAGAAAGTAATCGGTCTGCATTTAATTATCTTCAATTAAATTTTCTCTAAAATCGTGGAGAGAGACAAAACAGGCAATTTGTTTCAGAAGGAAAGGTAGTGTGTTTGACTTGCCGGGTGAACTTAAACAATTTCTCCTACAATTCTATACCCATTTTCACATTCCAGAATGGTAAGAAAGAAATAACAAAATGTTATTGTTGTCCCATAATTGGAAGGAAAAAGGCAGAATTTTACATCCAGCGGTAAAGTATAATAAATCTTGGAAACCGCTCATAAAATATATTTAAGCAGAAAAATCGGCCCTCGCTTGCAAGGAAGAAGCATTATCCTAAATTATATAAAATGTGGATATATTAATGCTTTTAATTGACAGGTTCAAAAATTAATTAAAGTACACCCGATGCAGCAAGATTGAGATCTTAGTTTTTTAAATATAAGAAATGATGGTTACCTTTTTCAGCTAATGAATAAAATTTGGAAAATGGTTTGTTTTTACAAATACGGAAGTTATGTCATAAAATAGATGGAGAGTTTGTTTCACGCAAAGATCTTATGTTAAAACCATTATAGAAAATTTTGGAAAAATATTATTTACCGGACGTTCTAAGAATACAAAAATCAACTTTAATGTAGTGGGGTGAAGACATATAATAAATGACAAAAATTGTTCTTAGATCTCTTTTATTACGAGGTCTCTATTTCACAGGCTTTATTTCATTTTCATACGTTGACTAATATTTCAAGTATAATGAGACTTAAGGCACTTCCTCCTACGGTACTTCTCTGGATCCATCCCAATAAGTGAGCAAGATGATGGGTTTGGTGGCAGTAGGTGCTTGCCAAAACGAAGCCCATCGCATCATCAATCATTGCAGACGTTGTATGGAAACGTGGAAAAGCAAAAAATTTAAAAAGGACGCAAAAATCACTAGAGACGTCACTAGTTTCTAAACGAGGGGGACAGCAATTTTCTGTCGTTTATGGAACAGTAATAATAAAAACAGATAATAGGCGCAGCTTTAAAACGTGAACCGGAAGCTGTCAGGAAATTTCACACGCATCCAACCTGAAATATCAATGGACTAGTAGCGTTGCTTCTCTTCAATTTACGCGTAGATAAATCTTTATAAAATATATACACGATCTAAAACATATCAATATATTAGTGATGAAAACCTGAAGACTAAATATATCCTTCGGTTAAGTAATCATTCCCGATACTTCATATCTCTAGTTTAAAACTTTTTCATTGCCTTGTATCCTAAAATGTATACTTCCACCACATTAATTGAATCAGATTACGAGAACATTCAAATCGTTTAACACATCAGACACGGAGGACCGGAAGAGCAGGACGTAAGTGGCCTCTTCAAACTCCCTAACACTTCGTGAGAACATTTTTCCTCACACGCTACAGAACTAATTTCTATCATAAGAGCGAGACAGTCAAAATAGTTGAAAGCTTATTGAGAATATCAGACCAACTCATCACCGTTCATTTTGATATGTTGCATGAATATTACTACGTCATAGGGTATTGTTCTATAACTGGTACTTCGTAATTAATTTGAATGTTGATTCAATAATATCGTACTTTTGTATTAAATGATACTGAATTCTAGATGACGCATACAGAAAGCCATCAGAAACTATTCTTTTCGCGAAATATTTACATCACAATTATTTTTTCCACAGTTCTTATTCTTGTTTTTATTTTGTTACCTAGATAAAATAAATTTATTTATTTATTTATTTATTTATGTACTACAATCATCTCATGGCAACAGAAAGCAGTTCTCGAGACGTTGCGCGTGACAATAAAAAATTTGCAAGGTCGTTCAAAATATTGTAATCATTTTAATAATCCTGTACGTAAATAACAGGTGCTACAGAATTGCTCACACTTCTGTATGTAAGTGTTTTTTTAGTAACGCAAACTCAAAATTCCCTTCAAAATTCATATCCCTTTTTCGATTGAAAAAGAAAATCTTTATCTGCTTGTGTTATGATGCTAATTATTTTTTATTGCGTTAACAGTAATGTTTTTAAAGTGATGTGCTATGTATTAAATGTTTATGATAAGTGAAATGTTTTTTTCTGAATTTATACATTTTTTATTCATCTGAAGAGGACAGCCGAAACGTTGTGTGTTGATCCAATAGTCTGAAAATCATGAATGTTATATTGAAACATTTATTTTTGGGGATAAAATAATGATATGAAAATATAAATTCTCACTGTCAGGGTGAAAATAATAAAAAGATGTTTTGAAAATGAATAACCAAGGAAAGCAGGAGCCGACCTGTCAACGTAAGTTGATCACCTCCAGAATGTGACGCCCCATGCATCTACAACAGGGATTTAGACATGTCGCGTCCAAAAATACTCCAAATTTACAAACGATCCAAACCGAGCATATTTTTACTACACAGGACATAATATAAGAATCATCTCATGTTTGGGGAGTAAATGACACGCAGCAATTTTATTCTTTTTACAAGAAATTATTAATTTGGAGGATTCGTGTTCAAGAACGTTCTGTAATCAGTGGTGTACACAGAGGCAGAGGACGCAGGACACTCGTGGAAGTCACGGTCCTCCTGTCACACCACTCATCTCGATCGATCGCGAAAAGTAGTGTGTCGATAATGAAAACGAGGAGCCTACTGAGAAAAAAAGAGTTTGCTTATGAATTTTCATATAAACTTGCACGCATTCTGTACTATGTAAGTTACAAAAAAAACAAGGATAGTATGTGTACTCTTTAAGGTTCGACCCCTCCCCCCATTGCCTTCGTCCCATACAACTGTTTGAAGATAAACATTTTAAAAATTGCCAGAAATGTTTATTTTCCGGAAACTTACATATGCTACATAACATGTCAGCAATAATACCGTACATATTCTTCCACCTTGGCTTCGTTTCGTTATCATGATTTGTGTGAAGGCCATTCCAGAACAAGTATTGATTTTGTAAGTACGGCCTTGAGTCAATGTGTTTCTTCAACAAATCACCATTATATAGTTTGTGTGGTTACTTCACTTTTGAAATTTGATTTATTGGTCTTCCAGCCGAAAAGAACGTTCCCAAACCTTTTAGACCCGCGCCTCCCATGATGTAAAGATTATTTCCGGTGGCGCCCCTAGAATAAATCACTCATTGTACGGTACAGTAAAATTTTAATTAAATTTGTAACTTAATTACTGTTTACATAACAGTATACCTACAAATATGAACACCGTAATATTTTTTGATCTTCATTGTATTAATATCGAGAAGATCCGAAGTTGAGATCAATAACGTAACATTAATTTGCCAACATTTCGAATTATGTAAGTTGAAAAATAGAGGTATCATGTAAGTCGAGAATATTGTTTGGAATATTATACTACTTTTACTGCTATAACGAAAATTAAGAAAATTTGATTTGCACCCCCGGACAATGTTTTTGCAAACCACTCTTAGGAAACACTGGTCTATTCAAAAGTGCACAGGGAACAAAACTAAAAGTTTCTGTAATTGTGGCCAAACCTCTCTCGAGGACTCCTAAGGGACACTCAAAGAAGGCTCCCAGAGAAATCGGCTTATGAGCCCCCTCCCCAAGTTTATCTCAGGAAATAATGCATCATATTCGCATTCCAATTGAAAAAAAAAACATTTTATGAGTGCTTATAATAAAGAACGTTTTTAACTCTGCACGCAACAATTGACAATTTGATTACTCTAAATTCAAACTTTCCTGAGCGATGAAGTGCAATGGACAACATTGCCGAGTGTCTCTAAGGCTTATGATTGAGAGGTTTACCAATACGGGGCAGTGCAGCTCGCTATGAAATCTACAGGAGTGAACAAATTAGTCGCCTACAGATTAGTGATACTTGGGCAAGTGGCTTCTCAGATCAAAACTGGTGCTGCAAGGACATTGCACACCCTTTCTCTTAATGTTATCATTAGTTTGTGCTATCCTAAATAATATTGCCCTTGCACTGCCAACATTTCAATGGAATAATCTATCCATTGACCGATCTTGTAACAAGTGGGAATGTTTTAATGATGTCGAGGTTTTAATGGTTATGACCATGCAAAAGTATCCAAACGATAATCGAATGTATGTGATCAGGCTCGGATCGCTTATTTCATCCAAGAGCTGCTGCACCCAATCCCTGTAATTTTTGGTTTTGAGTGCATGTAACTGTCAAAGTGAAAGTATACTTATACAATGTGCAACATTCACACAAAGAGAACTACTTTATTAATCTTTTCACTTACATTTGTGTCATATTAAATTTCTTATTTGCTCTACTATTATTTCCCCCACCAATTCCTGCATAATATATTTATTAGGGTCATTCCATGTCAACTCAACCAAGGCTCCCAGTCGACCATCTCCAATTTCCTTGAAATTTCACAACATAGTAGCCTATGACCCCAAACTAAAATGCCCGAAATATTAGACCTCAATGTGCTTTGGTTCATGAGCTATAAGCCTTGGTCTCAAGGGCCATTGTTCAATTGTCGCGCGCGCACAGCAAAAAGTGCCAACTTTGATTGCATGTGTATCCAGTATAAATCTTAGTAAAAAGATCTAGTTTGGCATATCAAGACAACTTTTTGCGCTGAATCAAATGGTGCAATTAAAAAAATTGTATTTCTAATACCTCACTTGCAAATCAGCTCCAAACTTGGGCCAAAAAATTATCACATCAAATAAAAGTCATACTTTGCTCACCCATTACTAAAGTCAGTATGGTCCAGACAAGTTGCAACTTTGCAAGCAAGTTATACTTACTGGTGTTTACTATTGTGTGCAATATGAGCTTGTAAAAATGTATAACAACAAATATATAACAAATTAAAAATAACAAAAAATTTAATTTTGCAAATTTTGTCATACTTTCAGCGGCAAAAATCGAAATGTGGGTCATCTCAGATTTCTAATTTTTTGGTTCTATCTGAAAGAGCATCTTTTTTTCTATAAGGTGACATACTTTAGATTTTGCTCCCAGGCCATCTAATGAGAAAAAATGGCCACTTAAAAAGAGCTACTTCTGCCGTAAATTGTGGAAAGCAGTAAAAACGTCCAACTTTAACTAATCTCCATGACGCACAGCTTGTTGCATGTGCTTCGAAATATACAGTGGGTCTCTTATCCTGGGTTCCCAAGCCCTCAGTGGGTTTCTTTATGGATCCCAAGCCAAAGTTCAGCATAAAAAATTGATTCGTCTTGCAATTAATGCTCCAGAGATTTGAACATTTGTTCCACATTGGCAGTGATAACATTTGGATAGTTGTACTGTCTTCCCGCCGCAGTAGCAGCTGGTGCTGGCAGTACCGCAATAATATGCTCTTCCGGGACCCAACATTCATCATTTCTAATTGGCCAATGGAATGAGGCAGATGGACCATGAGGGTGCATGAAGCAGACTAGAGCATCACGCTCTGAAATTGAAATGCTGCATATGTTTCCAATCCTCCACCTGTGATCATACATGCAAGCCACAAATTGTCCAGGTTGCAAATCTGAGACCTTGAGTCCTGAAATTGAAGTTTCAGGCTGATAAAGCACAGCAGTGAATGATGCAGGTTCACCAGAAACCCGGCTGACTTGAATGCTGCTCTGGCTGACTGGCTTGAAATGGTGGTTATCCCTTGTTCCTGCTACTGTCTGCCCTTTCTNTGATGAAGATGATGAATACTCACGGCTCAGCCCAGGCAAAAAAGATTTTGTGTCAGTTAGAATTGATGGAAAAAAGGTTCAAAAGCAGAAGAGATTATTGTTGTGTAATCTCAAGGAATTGTTTACTGCTTATCGTGCGCATAATGGGCCTGAGATTGGATTCTCTAAGATTGGATTCTCTAATTCAGCCAGAGCAGCATTCAAGTCAGCCGGGTTTCTGGTGAACCTGCATTATTCACTGCTGTGCTTTATCAGCCTGAAACTTCAATTTCAGGACTCAAGGTCTCAGATTTGCAACCTGGACAATTTGTGGCTTGCATGTATGATCACAGGTGGAGGATTGGAAACATATGCAGCATTTCAATTTCAGAGCGTGATGCTCTAGTCTGCTTCATGCACCCTCATGGTCCATCTGCCTCATTCCATTGGCCAATTAGAAATGATGAATGTTGGGTCCCGGAAGAGCATATTATTGCGGTACTGCCAGCACCAGCTGCTACTGCGGCGGGAAGACAGTACAACTATCCAAATGTTATCACTGCCAATGTGGAACAAATGTTCAAATCTCTGGAGCATTAATTGCAAGACGAATCAATTTTTTATGCTGAACTTTGGCTTGGGATCCATAAAGAAACCCACTGAGGGCTTGGGAACCCAGGATAAGAGACCCACTGTATATTTCGAAGCACATGCAACAAGCTGTGCGTCATGGAGATTAGTTAAAGTTGGACGTTTTTACTGCTTTCCACAATTTACGGCAGAAGTAGCTCTTTTTAAGTGGCCATTTTTTCTCATTAGATGGCCTGGGAGCAAAATCTAAAGTATGTCACCTTATAGAAAAAAAGATGCTCTTTCAGATAGAACCAAAAAATTAGAAATCTGAGATGACCCACATTTCGATTTTTGCCGCTGAAAGTATGACAAAATTTGCAAAATTAAATTTTTTGTTATTTTTAATTTGTTATATATTTGTTGTTATACATTTTTACAAGCTCATATTGCACACAATAGTAAACACCAGTAAGTATAACTTGCTTGCAAAGTTGCAACTTGTCTGGACCATACTGACTTTAGTAATGGGTGAGCAAAGTATGACTTTTATTTGATGTGATAATTTTTTGGCCCAAGTTTGGAGCTGATTTGCAAGTGAGGTATTAGAAATACAATTTTTTTAATTGCACCATTTGATTCAGCGCAAAAAGTTGTCTTGATATGCCAAACTAGATCTTTTTACTAAGATTTATACTGGATACACATGCAATCAAAGTTGGCACTTTTTGCTGTGCGCGCGCGACAATTGAACAATGGCCCTTGAGACCAAGGCTTATAGCTCATGAACCAAAGCACATTGAGGTCTAATATTTCGGGCATTTTAGTTTGGGGTCATAGGCTACTATGTTGTGAAATTTCAAGGAAATTGGAGATGGTCGACTGGGAGCCTTGGTTGAGTTGACATGGAATGACCCATTAGTATATGCTTTTCAAACCTTTCGTTACAGAAAACGCGTGAAATTTTTCCCCTGATCCTCCCAACAAAGCAATTACAGGATATTATCCATAGTATATGAAAAATAATTAATTGTAACTACGTTGTAATTGCTCTTACACTTAAAATTAAATTGGAATGCAATTAATGCAGTTCTATTTTTTTAAATTAATCTAAAATAACATTTAAGCAAGTTTTTCCTTGAAGCCAATTACGAATAATTATCGAAAAAATTAGACCCTTCATGTAGTAAAGTTCTTGTTCTGGTCTTGAAATATCAAGAAAATGCTTGTCAAGAAGGGCCTAAACTCTTTGGATATGGAAGTATTGGTTTGGGTAAGACATCCACTTCGTTCGATATCTGTATACCTTTAGATACTTTAAATACTTATTTCGTAGGCCAAACATCGTGCATCAATGAATCTTTAAAGCTAAAAGTGTTGGAAGTCTTTACAAAACGATGAGAATTACTCAGAAAATTATTTAGATTTTACATCTGTCACTCAAGCAGAGGTACGGATGATCATAATGAGTTTAAAATCAAACGCTTCGGGCTCAGATAAATTAAACGCTAGACTATTACAATTATGTAGTTACTTCTGTGTTTCACCTATTACGGATATTATCAATTATTCACTCTCCAATGATAGCTTCCGTACTGCGTGGAAAACTGCCTTGGTGCACCCTCTCCCCAAAACATCGCATCCCTCAAAACCACATGAATATCGACCAATTAGCATTCTGCTCACTCTGTCGAAAATATTAGGAAAAGTGGTTCGAAATCAAGTGGAGAGCCACCTCAATCACAAAAATATTATTAATGAATGTCAATCCGGTTTCCGTTCAGGTAGAAGTACAGGTACCGCCTTGTTGAATGTTTTTGAAGATGCTCGAAATTTGATTGACGCGGAAAACTTAACTATTCTTGTCCTTCTCGATTTTAGCAAGGCATTTGATTCAGTTGATCATGATATTTTGCTTGCAAAAATGAAGACTTTAGGTTTCGGATGGCCTTCAATAAAATGATTTTCGGGATATTTAACAGGACGAAAACAAACTGTAGTATCTGGAAATAACACATCTTCTCTTCAAACGGTGCATGGTATTACGCAAGGAAATGTCCTCGGTCCCCTTGCTTTTTTAATTTTCGTTAATGACGAGAACAAATGTCTTGAACATAGCAAATTTCAAATGTACACCGACGATCTTCAAATTTATATTAGTGGCAAACAGTCTAACATAACTTCAATTGCGCAAAAACTTAACGAAGATCTTACCTCACTCAGTACGTGGGCAACATATATCGGTCTCCCGTTAAATCCGTCAAAATCACAATGCTTATTGCTAGGTTCAAAGAAAACCCTCAGTAAATTTTCAGATTGTACTCTACCCAATATATCAGTTAATAAGACCTCTCTCGTTTGGTGCAGTCACGGGAAAAATCTAGGAATGTAAATTGAAAGCTCGCTAAGTTGGGAAACCCAAATAGACGAAACATGTAAAAACATTTACACGATCATCCACTCTTTAAAACGGCTACGTGATGTTTCACCAACAGGAGTAAAGGAAATACTTGTTAAGTCTCTTGTCATGCCACACTTTGATTACTGCGACTTCCTTTTCACTGACTTAACGGAAAAAATAAAACGTAAATTACAAGTAGCTCAGTACTCATGTATTCGTTTCATTTTTGACCTCAGGTTGTATGACCGACCATGTGACAGAATTTTTCAAAAATCCAGAACACTCACACTCGAGGAACGTCGAACGCTGCATTGAATCTCTCTTCTTAGAAAATAATAAAAATTGAACATTTGACAGTTAGCAAAATGTTTAAAATTTTTGAAACTGCATCGCGCGCGAGACTCACATCTCTCTATTCCTCTCTTTATAGTAAATCCTTCACAGTACACACAATACGTTCTTGGAACAAACTTCCGGCTCCACTAAAATCTCGATCAACTTTTTCTTCTTTCAGGTGACGTCTTACAGAGTGGATGGTCTTCCCACATTATCCGTCTATTCTTTCTCCTTCATTTGTATGCTTCCTTTCATTCTTTCTTTCTTCTTATCTCCCTTTCATTCTTTCTCTTCTTTGCTTTCACATTTTCTCTCTATTTCATTCTTTCAGTACTCTAGCTTCATATGATCTTATGTAATATATAATTTGTAAATACAGTGTAATATGTATCTAGTAAGGTATAATCGTATTATAATATGAAATTTGTAAATATTGTCATTATGTAATAATTTGTTTTGATATCCTTGTTGTAATTTCCATATTTTGCTATTTGTATATTCATAATTATATTGTACTGTTACTGCTGCTTTTAACCCATGTTCGGCACTAAGCTGCCATCCTGATTGGGGTTTTGCTGGGTTTACTCCATCGCTTGAGGTTTCACCGGGATGGTCCCTAGTATTGCTTCCCAGTTTTAAATGTAAGTATGATCCTCCCAATTTTCACCTTGTATTTAAAATGTAAATGTTTTAAAATGGTTAGACGAAGAGCAGACCATAAGGTGTGAGTCTCGCCAAAATAAAGGCATTATTATTATTATTATTATTATTATTATTATAAACTACTCTGATACGAAATGAGAATGAAATGGGTCGAATCGTTTCGACCCATTTTAAGCAGCAAAGTAGGGAGAGAGTGCTTCGTTCGTTCTCGGAGCGTGCAGAGTGCGCTTCGTTTGTACAATGGAACAAACATGTCACTGCTCTGGTGCAATTCTACCATTCAATAGAACACATTTTTTTGCACTGAAAATCTCAATATGATGAGTTTTCCAAGAAGAAAACATCTTTGAAAAAAAATGTAAATAATGACAGAAGTTCAGACGGGATCCCCAGGAGCGGCCTGTCGGGGAGAAAAAGAAACAAGTGGGCGGGACGGATGCGAACCGCGCACGGTTGGCGCAAGCTAAGGGGAGACTCAAGAGGATGCGAGTTGGAGCGGAGTTCCGCGCCTCCGTCAAGATGCCACAGATTATACGTTACGCTACTTGCTCCCTGTATGGAGGGTTTTTATACCGCTTCAGGGGCTCGTCGCTGCCCGTCTCCGTTACAGGCCCGACCAAATCTGTGTGCCCTGGCCGAGGTCCGTTCATTGCTGATCGAATTTTCTACGAATGAGTCCAAGTAGTAGCCACCCACTATTCACTCCTATTATTTAAGAACAGTTTTAGTAAAGCCTGAGTCAGGAGTTTCAAAAGAAAATGGAATGTTGTACTCTCATTTAATGACCTAGAACGTTTACAGTACAATATAACATACGATGAACGTTTAAAAATTTTTTAGTAAAAAAATGAATATTCGAAAAACATCGTAAAATATTCATCGACAAAAGCACTAAAAACTAATTAGACATACATAAACTCTTTCATGTTCTCTGTTCATGACAGTGACTCAAACCACGGAACATTTTGCCCAACAGAATAAGGAAAATAATATTTTTACTGATCCAACACTACATACTATTGAACGGTGTCGTGCAAAAATTGACTACAAACTGACTTACATACGATACAATAGTATTTTCATATTTATCGAACTTGCTCCTTCTTATGTAAAAACAAATGTTATAAACAAAACTATTCAGATCATTTCTGATATATTTTCTGTTCAAAAATCGTATATTGAGAAAAGAAAGGAATGGTGACCATATCGGTTCGTATTCGCACATTTTCCCCATTTCGAGGAGGTCGAATAAAGCAGTCATTCCCAATCACGTCATGAAGCCAAATCAGACATGAACACATCTTTGTAAAGCTAAATCATAGTAATCAAGATCTATGTGTTTAAATAATATTTCGAAATAAAGAGTGCTGAGACTCTGAAAACAAATATAACATCCAATCAGTAGAAAATATACAGGGTTATTCAAAATGATGCACAGTATTTTCAAGTGCTACAATCAAGTCAGCATGGCTCAGTGGGTAGAGCGCTGAGTCGCTGGAAGAATGGCCGCGGTTCGATCCCCGATCACACCCCAACATCCAGACTGACTCCAGGCCCACACCTACTGAGTCTGCTTTAAAATGAGTACCGAAGCTAAGTAATTGATGAGCTCTACCCTCCGTGAACCCCTTGGGTCAGTGGTGGGACAGTTTGACTTTGAATGAAGTCACTTTTGAAACGTAACTAGTTTAAATTGAAGGTTTTTCATATGTTCTATACAACGACCTCGAGTCACGTGGACGAAATTATGTCCAGACGATATATCTTGAAAACTCGTTGTAGCACGACTGAATGCATATGCGTTACTGAAGTCAGAACGTTGCATATTTTAGGACGAAGTTGTGTAGTACCAGTGACGCACGTTGTCTTAGACCAAGTGTCGCCAGAAAAAGTCAGACGATATAATCTTAGAGGCCACATACAACAGTTCGTGGCCGTTGGATACTGCGTATAATGTGGCTAATCTAGCGATGAGGAAATTACGCAGTTCCCTCTTCCAATGAGGGGGGGGGGAGAGCACTGACGCGTGCGGAAACAACCACAACTCTAATTTATTAAAGTGTGCGTTCTCATCAAATATTTTGTTTTTCACAGAAAAGACGTCCGTGCTTTTCTCCGAAACTGCACAAAACAATTGAATTCAGGAGAATATTATTCGTGCTCCATGTTACAGTGTGGGGTTTTAGTTCTTCAAATGTGCACTATGTGTCGCTCTAGTTACAGCTGATGTGAAAAAAGACTTCGTTACAGAAAACGAGAGACGGTAAAAATATCATTGCCATTTTCACATTTGTCAGACGTCAAGAGTTTGGCAAGAACGAGAATATCGCCTGGACATTGTCCACGTGACTCGAAAAGTCATAAAATATTTGTAATGCAATAAAACGAAAATATTTCAGTTTACATTTAAAATGACTTTATTACGGTACTTTAATATCAGGACTAAGTCACAAGGACGAATCAGATTTTTGCACCTTTGCCCCACGCTGCCCTACTTCATTAACACCTTTCTCAAATGGAATCGAGACGCGATATTAGGAAGTCACAGAGAAATGCTCGGTGATTTGAGAAGAAACTATAATATAATATGCTATGCCATTGTGTCAAGTACAATAAAATTGGCTATCCAAACTGTGATTCATGTTTTTTTTGTATGGAGTACAAGTCTATTTCTTCGTTAATTCTTGTATTTCAGGTTTTCTGGATGTTTGTAGTTAATATCTATAAATATTTACGTATTACAGGCCTGTTTAAAAAAAAGGAGACAACATATTGCTTTCAGAAGTATTAATCTGACGAGGAAATAACCAAAATAGGTCTTGCACGAGGTACCTCCGCTCAATTGTGTAAGGTCACAGTGAATAATTTGGAAACGAAGAGTTCTAAATAGTTCCCCAAGTAAAGTTCTACTAGTAATCTTCACAGAAATTCAGGCGGAAATGAAACAAAAAAACGTGAAATACGCAGTAACCAAAGGAAGCAAACGTAAAGAAATAAGCCGAAGGATGCATATACTACATCTTTTAACTATCCATATTACATTTCATGAATTACAGTGTTCTGATTTTATCCAGTTTTTTTTAATTTCAAAAAGTTTTCTTTTTCTACATCATTAGGTAATTAAAAATTTATTAATTTTTATGGCCACCTGATTTTCCCAGATCATGATGTGATCAGGATGATAATCCAGTTAACTACAGTACGAAACCGTTCACTATCATCCAAATCTTATTTGGGGAACGAACTAAAAACCTTAAACAAGTCACTTCCTTGCTATTTAAGCCAACGGATGGTCTTGTTTTCTTCAAACTTCTTGTATAAATTGCAACTTCTTACACAGAACCCATCTTCCATCGTAATAAATTTCGCATCTTCACCGGTTTTTTTTTTCATTCGCAGAAGAGAGCATATTCAGCACAACTCCTTCAGCGAATATAAGCACCGACAAGTTGTTGTTAACATATCTCGCATCCCACAACCTTTACCACCTTTGTTATAGATTTGGTTTTATTCCGTAATTAGATGCAGCGGAAATAAAATTGAAAGTAAACATCGATCAAATGTAGTCTACAAATACCAAAATGATCAAAAAGCTTTGTTTTATAATAATAAAATTTAAAATTATAAGATGTTGTCTCGCTATATATTTAAGTTTTTTCTATGAAACAACACAAGCACGGTCTTTGGAACTAAATACTTGAGATTTCAGTAACTCGTTTGGGTTACTGAACAACAAAAAGTGATCCAGAGAATGCAAACTGATAAGGTTATTTCTAAAGAACCACCTAACACACAAAAAAGTTAGTACCAACGAAACTGCTGAGGTATTGTAAAGTTACTTTTCTTCTCCCATACCAGACGATGAGAACTATTGTTTCCCCTCTAATTTTTTATATATCCACCCCTTCCACTAAAAATGCAAATCCTATTATCTGAAGTGGGATTTTCTGATGTGAGCAATAAATAAGATTAGAGGACACGACTAAACGGGTGTTTGTCCTTCAAGGAATCAAACAAGCGAAAAGCAGTGTCGCCTGTCTTTCTCACATCTGATTCGTTAAACACTAACGATGTAATTACTGCATCTTGTTTAAACGCGTAAAATATCATATGTGCACCTAGATTGTTTACAAGAGAATTTGATTAACTAAAAGAAAACATCAGTTTCCACCCTGTGAGATTGAAGATAACATACAAAACCATTGCGAATATATTTGTGAATCGTACACTCTCACATAATTCATTTTTTGGGTGACACCATTCTCCCCTCCAATACTGATGTACATTTCCCCTACTCTGGCCATGGCAGAGTTTTCAAATGTTCAACTGAAAATTATTACTTTTACTAGTACAGCTATAACTCGCGACACTTCAAGAAATGTGCGTTTGTAACTGTTGCATGTAAAAAAGAAGTCAAAGAAAATGTGGGTAAAAAATAAGTTTAGAAGAGGGCTACCTGAATTTGTATTCCTATTCAGCTGTTCCAAATAATGAGAAAGTTCACAAAAACAGTTTTCGGAAAAACAAACTTTTGAAGCCAAGTTTTTCGACTTCCTTGCTTCATTTTCCTGAGTAAGCTGTTAGCAGTGATCAGTATATTCCAAGTAATAGAGACATTGGCGTCAGTTGACATTCGCACTACAGTACTTCACCAATGGAATTCACTTGCTCCGTAGATCTCTAGGATAGCGTTAACAAAACTAATTTGGTCGAATTCTTTAATGGTCACAGAACTCTTGGATCTATTTAAAATACAATCTAATCAAACTTCCTTAACTACGATCTTCCATGTTATTAAAGAATTAATTACGAGAGGATAAAAGATCAAGAATTAAAACATACTAGTAGACGGATTGGATATCACCGCAAGCAAGTAAAACACTTTTGCCCGAGTGTATCTACACATAAAACTATATCACTCATCATCCTACTTACAAACACTGTTATATCAAAACTAAATAAATATTTGTACTCACTTGACTGTCTGTCCTTTTGAGTAACACCAACTTTTCCTCTCTAACACCTTCATGACTTCCTCTCCTGGCTATGCTCCGACACTGAAAACTTATATCTTAATAAGCACCACACCCCAAATTCAGTTCCCTATGAATTAATATCCCTCGGAATCACCTTCCATGGAAACTGGCATAGCGGTTGTGGCAGACGATCCGAATTATAGGAGATTGAGCAGCATTCAGGAAACACTCACTGTACATCAAATTACTTGACATGCACTCAGTATTCTCATGATGAATGTATGATCCATTTATTTCTACAGCGAAGCAAAACTTTGGGGAACTTTACCTCACAGTACTGCTTACCAACATCCCGCTAAACTTGTGAGGCATTAAGTGTTTCGTGTGTTTTCTCTTTGCTCGATTTATTTGGACACTCATTGTCAAGGCGGGACATACGGATTATTGAGATTTTCCAGAGATCCCGAGTAATTCATGCCAAAGCACTTAGCATTCACACAGCTGCCAAATGAAATGTAGCTCAAGTCCGACGTACGGTTTCCAAACGTCTTTTTGATTAAATAATTAGTATAATAATTAAATCACATGAGGTACAATACAATAAATTCTTCGTAATGACTCCAGGTTGGGTGTTAAGAATATTTTCTTTGTGCTCTTTGAGTTAGTGACAGAACTGTTAATTACAAATACAAATTGATAGGGATTATAAATTTGTATATAAATGAAGTTCATTTATACTTCTGAAGAGACGATGTTCCCAAGCTTTTACAAGTATATATTTTGTGAAATACTTTTATGAAGTTAGAAAAAGTTTCTCTCATTAAAATTATTATAGCATTCAAATTATAAATTATGAGCATTGCTCTAAACATTTGTGTTCAATTATTTACAAGATACATTTGAATTATGAATGAAAATAGTTATCGTAAATAAAAATTTGAGCTATGCTTACAATTGTCTTAAAATGCCATTACATCATTCTTAAGTCCCATTATAAATATCCCAATCAGTGCTGTTATAATGAGCTAGAGTGTAGCCGCGACTTTTTCTTTTTGCGGGAAGTGGCTCCTTGATATCCCGAGTGCAATTTGACGGACATAAACAAGGCCTTTGCTTGGAGGTGATCTACTTCGGGGTATGGATTACCCTCCAGCCGACTGGGGACGCGGGGTTCCTATCCATGAATTTTTTTATTTTTTACATCAAAAACGCATCTGCATGACCTTTTGAAATGAATGTATGAACACACATTTCGTAGATCTCTTCGTATAAATTGAATTCCCAACTTTATAAGGTTATGAGTGGGAAAGTTTTATTTTATCAAGTGAGCCAGGGTTAAGCGGGAAGCTGTGAGAAAGTTCAAAATAATTTTTTCCGATTCTAAACGCGATAACTCATACACATGTTCAGCCTCTATGATACGATTCACTGCTATTTTTTAAAGCAATTTTCCTTTTTATAATTAATTTTCTATAAATTTCTCAAAATTTCTTTCGTTATCTCTCAGACGCACGTTTCTGTTTAAAAAGATTCCCAAGTATATTTATCTCATTTGGCAGAGAATCAAAATATGATTAAAACATCATAATCGAATACTTCCTTGAGCAGAAAATTCAATTGTTTTTTCTCGAACCTAAATGTTTCAAAACATGCATATCAAATTATTCTTTCTTCGGCTTGAAAACATCCCTTCTATCTCAACTTTTTACTTTCCTAACAATAGTAATTACTTTAGGTATTTGTGTGTTTCGGGTCGAAAATTCAATAAGACTAAAAATAAAGAGATTTAATGCATCACTTATTAGTTTGTTGTTATTTCCCACCATCGGAAGTCTGCTTCACTTATATTCGAAAAAAAAAATTCTTGAATTCTTGAATTTCCCGCTCAAGGAAGTATCCGATCAAAAAGTTATAATCACATTTGAATTCCAAGGTAGTCTTATAGTTTCTCGCCCCCAATGGAATAGCAACCCCGAGAAACACGGACTGAGCGCTGCTCTGCGAGGTGGTAGGCAAGATCAGTCTGTACCTTGGGACCGCGGAGGGGAGCGGGCTCGTGACTGTTGCAGGGCGGAAGCCGATGACATGCGGGGAGTTGACTGAGTCGCGTCGCTGAAGGGATAGCGGGGAGCGGGGAGCGGTGAACGGCGAGTCGCCCGCGCGCTCGTGCGGCACCGCAGGCCGGCCGTGCGGCGGCAGCGGCAGCTTTTTCTCCCTCGCTTGGTGAATATGAGCATTGTGGGCGCTGCATGGCGTGGAGAGTCGCGTCATCCCTGTGGCAGCGACCACCGCCGCCGGGTCTCTCGCTCCTCATGAGGCTGTCAGCGCCCCGACGCACAGATTTTTTACGAGCCCTAATGACTTTATACACGAATTCCTTCCGATTATCGACCCTTTTCTTGGCCCTCCGCCCCTTTCGTGAAAGACAATCTTTGAATGTACGTAATTAATACAATTTGCGTCTCTCTCTCGCAGTAAAATAAAGCGTAAGATGTGAATATTGGTTATGTTACTTGTGTTGTTATACGAAATATTTGACAATCATTATTGTGTGAGGTCATATTCTTTAACAGGATCTTCGTAAAATTTATTCATCGTAAATCTATTTTATCGTTAAAATTACGATGTTAATTTAAGTTCATATTTTATTAAATTAAATAATACAAGTATTGAAATATTATCAAATGACGTTCAACGAAAGAAGAGTTTGTGGCAGTAGAATTATAAAATGGGAACTGTACGACGTCACATGCGAAGGAAAGATGAGAGCCTTTGGATGTTCAAGATACGACCGCATTGGCCAGAGGGAAGAAAAGAGACCGGGATGAAGCAAGGTACAGTTGCACTAGAGTTGGTTACAATTGAAGTTCGCACAAGTTGAAGTTTACTCTTCAAGAGCCCTAGTACACAAGGTCACCAGAGTCGGGTCAGTAGTGGCCGGGCCTCTCGGTAACTATTAGGCCTTATTACTCTAGGCCACTGGTTGGAGTGAATTCTGGATTTCTTTTTTATTATTAGTCAAGACACAAGAGTCGGGTGTCGTGTGCGCATGCGCGAAAGCAGGAGGGCCTGTCACTACTAGGGGAGTTTTTATTATAGACCCCTGACTTCGAATAGCTGTGGTGAGTCCAAAAACATCGCAGAAAAACACAGTTACCACCATGATTTTTGTAATTTTGTTTTGCATATACACGCGTGAAAAATTTGGATTTATTAATGAATGTGTTTATAACAAATATATTAATGAAAGCGTGATATTTTTGCGGTTTCTGTCGATACGTCGACTTTATTATTTTGTATAGAATAAACTAAGGTGACAAAAATAATTCTTATTCAGCGAATGATCACTGTTCTGTTTGTGACAACATTTATTAATTTCAAGTTTCTACAAGCAAAATATTCTGAATTATTAATTTTTTTCGAAAACACTGCTACAAACGACCAGCCACATTATTAAGGGATAAAATTTATACTGTCGCACTCAGAAGAATACCATGATCACATTACAATTGAAAAAAAAAAACGTTGAAAACTATTTACTCAGCCTCCAAGTGATAAATAAAACTATGTTTTGAATAATTGGCCAGCGATGTATTAGAGTCATGCGCGTTGTTGCCTATACCGTATTCAGTTATCAGACGGGACTCTCAGCAAACAAAGCTATGCCAGTTAGTGGAGTGATACGCCCGGCAACAGCGCGCGTGACTGACACCCATCGCTGGTTGCTAATTGAAAACATTGTTTTCTTTATCACTTGCTGGAGGTTATACAAATAGTTATAAACATTTGCATTTAATTGTAATGTGATCATGGTATTCTTCTGAGTGCGAGATTATAAATTTTATCCCTTAATAATGTGTCTGGTCGTTTTTAGCAGTGTTTTCGAAAAAAATTAATAACTCATAATATTTTGCATTTAAAAAGCTTGAAATTAATAAATGTCACAAACACAACAGTGATCATTCGCTGAATAAGAATTATTTTTGTCAGTCTTAGTTTATTCTAAAAAAAATAATGAAGTCGACGTTTCGGCAAATACCGCAAAAATATCACGCTTTTTGAAACATTTCAGGTTTAAAAAATTAATATTCATTAATAAAGCCAAAATTTGTGTATATGCAAAACAAAATTATAAACCCGATGGTGGTAGGAGTGATTTTCTGCGATTTTTGCTGTACTCTCTACAGCTGTTAGAAGTCAGGTGTCTATAATAAAAAATCAGATAGTTGTACCTAAAGGTCCTATCCAAAGCAGCAGAGTTCATAAGGTAAAATGTTTGTTTGCCCGCCTGCACGCTTGCGTGCTCTTCATGCACTGTTCACATAGTTTTTGATAGTTCACTTGGACTTTTCACTTCTATTTTCCGTAGAGGAATGTCCGCCGGAGGTCGGCGACTTATCTTCTACGTGCGGTGGCAGCTATCCAAAGGTTCCAGTTGAGGCAATACCCCACGACTTTCGCCGAATGGTTGAGTGGTTCTGAGTCAGTCACTAGAGGCCAAATGTAATAGGGCCCTCATTTGCATCAAGCGAGGATTCGCGTTAAGACGGACTCTTACTCCACCATGGAAGCCTCTTATTCTGCGACAACCTATCCCGATTATATCGGGAAAGTCCCGAAAATGTTTTGAATCCCGAAAACGAGTCATTAAGTCCTGTATAGACTACTATGACATTGCAATGAATGCGTTTTTCTTTTATTTTCAACTTGAATTTTGGTATCTAGTTTTATCCCATTCACTTTGTAAGCGCCCTCTGAAGTCCAGGTACACAGCATACTGTCCCTAAAGCCTGTTGATTCGAAAATTCCACGTGCGTGAGCTTTTTTCTGTAAAACGAAAATAACAAATCTCACTCATTGGCTGTAGGCTACTTTTTAAAAGTATTTCTCTGTGTATGACTCGGTGCTATTTTTTATTTACAGGCATAGTTTAACATATATATATTCCACAGTACTATTATAAGAACCCTGTACGTGGAATCCAAAATTGGTTTACAAACAAAAGAAACTTAAGACTAAATTGGCTAAAATACATAGAGAATCCACTAGAAGAGACGTAAAACAAATTATGAAAATAAAAAAGGTAAATGTACCTAATCATCTTAAATTTATAGTCACACCAATAAAAATTCGAAATTAGTCATAAAACAATACAAAATGTCATACTTGAAAGGTTGAATGTCGGTAACATTAAGACAATCGGACACTGAATATATAATTGGAAAATAAATTGAAATTAGGTAGATACATGAATATTCAGAATACAAATCTAGAGAAACCAAACTAAAATGTGATAATTGTTAACAGTTCTTAAAAACAATCCAAACGTTGTAACAATACAGAAGATGAAACACACCACAAAAGATATATAAGTCGTAATGGTATAAAATAAGATTCTGAATAAAATACAACTAACAATTAGATTGCAAAATCTGTCAAATACCTTGTATAAATTCTTACTAACAAAAATGTATACCGGCAAAATCTGGGGTGAAACTAAAATAAAACAAATGTAAAAGGTTTATTAAAATATTAGGACGACTGTTCATTGAGATATGATTTGAGCGAGGTTTATTGTAGGCGCAATGTGATCTTTCAGTTTTTTATAGACTGAACCTTCAGTGCAATTAAGAGATTTTAGTGCATTTGGTAATTTATTTAACTCAGAAATTGCTATAAAATATGGAACTTTTTTTCCAACTTCTAAATTTACTGTGGGGATCTCACAGTTTTAAACCCAGTAGATTTTTGGGATCCTTCGAAATTTAAATTAATTTCATTGTAGTGTAAACGGATAGAGTTAAATTTATATATTCGTCTCAGGGTGAGAGGTTTTCTTTTTAAAACGTTTACATTTATTTTCAGTAATTATATTTAAAATTCCATCCCTCAATGTTTATAGAGGGCCAATAAAATAAAATCATCGGTGAATCCAAATCTAATATGCCTTTTGTTTGAGCAAATACATATATTAAGTAATTAATTAAATAAATAATTAAAAACGTACGACCTTTTATAGACGAATAATATTTATATTTTCTGTGAAGAGCTCACAGAAAAATTATTCGTCCATAAAAGATCGTAAGTTTTTATTATTTATATAATGGACGTTAATAATAGTACTTAAGTTTCTTAACAATACTATTAATGTGAATATCCCATCTCATATGACAGTCAATGAGAACTCCTAGATATTTTACATAAGGTACTCGGATTGAGTTACAGTTATTTAATGTTATATCAAAATTATATGTGATGCTATCAATGTAGTTACCAAAGGTCATGTAGACTGATTTATCTATATTTAGGATTAGTTTTAGGAAATTCAATTTTTTTTGTAAGTTTTTTCGTTTTAAACATTTTCTATGGAGTAAAACATTCGGAAAGATAGGGCGTCCTAATTCCTAGAACCTTTCGCTAGGAACTTAGTTTTTTGACATAAAACACGATTTGGTTTTTGGAAATCAAAGAGTCCAAATTTCGGAAACCATCAATCAACTGAGTACGACGCTGGTAACAGCCTGATAATTTATGCCAGTTAATGTGTCAGTCAAGGAGAGGTTTGATCAGATGTACATACGACTCAGCTGTATATACTGTATATGCTCGTATTAGACATAATTCAATTACAATTTTGCTCTACAGCTTAAGAAAAGTATAAATTGAAATAGTTTGTGTGAACGGTATTACGAAAACGTCGATTACGATATTTACTTTCTTATTTTCACTATTAAGTATAACAATTGATAGTACAAAATGAAATACTACATGTACCATATAGGTTTAGGAGGGAGAGCGTGTTCCCGTTGGCTATCAACGTTGTACATCTTCCTACTCTAATGACTCACCATCAGAGCGTTTTTACTTTCTCATGTACTGTACATAGAGTTTTGTAATCGTGAAAAAATTCGAAAGCGAGATTTCGACGGAAATATCCGTTTTGGCGATCTCTGAATCTGAAAAATGGTTTTTGGTATAATGTTCGTCCGTCTATGCGCAGCGATTCTGAGTAAATGGATAAATCAATTTAATTCGCATTTCGTATTTACGATAGAATTTACTTGTTATCGATGCACGTGCTCTATTTATTTATTTTTTTGCTTTAAAACAAAGGGTACTTCACATTAAGGTCAAAGTACTCTTTTGAATGTTTCTCAAAAACGGTTCCTACGATTTTGCTTAAATTTTATGTACATAAAGTACAATTACTATGCATTACATACGCATGAGCGGTATTTCGCTTGAAAGTTTGGTATAGACGCAGTAAAATAATTTATCAGCTTCACTAACACATTAGTGAACTGTTTCAAGAAGGAATAATATTTAGCAGTGTAAAAACCAAGCAGACGTAAAAGACACTTTTCGTAAACTGAAATGGAAGATATAATAATGATAAAATACATAGGAGGACAGCAAAACCCAAATACATCAATTTCTGCCTACAACGAAATTACATTTACATAACACTTTTACGATATTCATAAGACTGATATGTTGCTAAATGTTTTGAAATAATATTCTCAATATTTATTTTACTTTCAAATTTCAAATAAAAGACTGTGATAAGTTTATCTACCGAATTTGAGCATGAATGAGTACTGGAAGACGACCAAAATATAGAGGACCACGCCAGAAATGACCCTTTCACTCTAGAATTTTTTCTCACTCTATGCTGCAGACGGAGAAACGTATATGAGAAAGTATTTGAAATGGCTTTGCATCACCAGTTTAAATAAGTCTCCACATATGAATCGGTGTTTCGTAAATTTTTTATAACTTAATTCTCATAGAGAAAACAAGGCAAGTGTTATATCTACAGTACATTGTTTTATTATACATTCCCCGTTATCACCCGGATCACTCGCGGTCCGAGTTAGTGCAGATGGACAAGGTTCTGCTACAGTACTTATTAATTCACTTCGTATCGTATTGCCAGGTTCTTATTGGGGATGTCTTATGGCGAGGTTCAGGCCATGACTAGGGTGAGGGACCTGGGAAGCATCGTGAAAAAGATTGCCGGGGAACTTATAGAACAGGTACCAAAATTTGTCTGGAGAAGGTGATGCTAAAACCTCCCCTAGAGCGACGGAGCAGGATTTGAATCCGCGAAGGCGCTCCACGAAACAACCGCTGTCGGTATTTGCTACATACACTACACAATAAATACAGATTAGTGAATATTGAAGATGTATAGATTTCTGAATAAATGTGAGTGAAATATAGATATGTGAACAATTAAATATGTGAAACAAACTGAGGAAAGGCACCGTGGATAAAAAAATGTGAAACAAGCACAGTGCTCAAAAGTAATGAATTCAACGGCGACTTATTGAAAAAAGGGGACGAGCAAAAAATGTGTGATTAGCGATAAGATTTTCTCCACAGATTTGGTCGGCAGTTGTTTTTTCAAGTGGTCCACGACCGGAAAGATGAGGGCGTTAGGGGCGACTACCCCTTTCCAGATGAAGCCTCGGAGATCGCACAGGAGAGTCAGTGTTTGAGAGGGCGATGGCGGTCGTCTCCAGAACGTAGTCGTCTCTGTCGGCGATTAGAGGTTCGCACCGCCTTTGTTATGACACTCCCCCTACAAGATGCCAAAGCTGTTTATTCAATGGCGGCTTGTCACTCCGAAACGATCCGAGCAGAAATGAACACCAGCCGTCTTGCTTCCTTGCACCCGTAAGAGCACCACAATTCAGACTCTTGTTTAGCCGAAATGGGAAGGGGTAGATTTTTAAAATATGAACTATTAGGAATGACACATTGGATGACAGAACTTCTTAATATGGAGACAATATGGAAATAAAAGGGTAGCAAAATTAGTTGCTGTGTTCACACATCCATTCTTCATTTATTTTCAATTTCGAATAAACTGACTATGAAAAATGAATACCAATTTATTTAAGGTTTGAATGAATACAAATTGTATTTATTCAAGCAATTTTTGGTTTAGATTCCTTGTTTCCCTCAAACGTTGATTTATTCCAAATATAAATAAGTTTTGAAACATCATTAATTCCTTCGAATTTATCAAAAGTGATGAGAAATATCGGAATATCAAAACACGTGTAGTTTTCAGGGTCGGTCTGGAAGTCCCTAAAGAGCGCAGACCTTAAATTGTTAGGGTGCACGCCACACATGCAACCCATGTCACCGAGGAGTTCTCATTGCTAAGAAACTGCAAGAAAAATTTGTCATACTTTTGAAGAGTTAATATTTAATTAATTTTGAGGATGAGCCAGTACAAAATATTAAAAAATCTGTCCGGATATTGATACATTACACCATTGTTGTTCTAGTCCTCAGTACTCTTTTTAGAAACAACACTATGAAATTACCTCGCCGTGATCTTTTTGGAATGTATAATTGCTCATTTTTAAAAGAGAGCACACTTACCCTCCTCCGAGGCATTTGCCCTCTTTCCTGGAGGTAGCACTGGTCCGCGGGCCGTTGGTCCGGCGAGTCAGTCTGAACATATAGATCAGAAGTCTAACTGTATCTGTACTACGTATTCTTTTCTCATATTTAACTAACCTTATCTTGGTGATCGAAGAGAAGAACGGAGGGACTAAAAAACAACAACAAATCCTGTTTTCAGAAAACCTACCAAATTGATGAAAATTTATCGGAATTGAGACAGCTTCTCTACCCGAGATTGTGAAATAATTTCTTAGGTATATCTACCGACCAATCCCGATTGCAATAAATTTCCAAAACATTTCAATCGAAAAAAAGCTTTGTGCGCCACAAGAAATAATAAAAGCTTTAATAATTAAAATGGAGCCCGTCGAGGCCACGGTGTCAGCGTGATTGCTCGTCACCAAGATACCCGGGCGGGGCAAGATAAAATTTGTAGCTCTTTGTATCCATGTCCCAGTTTAATTAGCTGGGATGTACAAAGAGTCCGACCTCTGCGACTAACAACCGCAGTTGTAATGCTCGGATACAGTGGTCTGGATCGTATCTAGACGCTGCTCCGATGTCTGTTATTAAGGCGAGTCTAGTAAGTAAACTCAAATCACTAACTGAGCCTTACTGGTACTCGACTTTCGTGCCGAGTTTGGCTGAAACGAAAATACATACAATACATACATACATAATTAAAATGATCCCCGTATGTGGGAAAGATCGGGGAATTCTCGAAACGACCGACTTATATCAGATTATAGTGGTAATCATCATTGTTTGTTGATTTCAGCCTGTATTAACTTCTACAGAATACATGCTGAACCATCGAAATTATTATCACCAATATCAGCCACTATAATAATCGATATGAGAGGTACGTATTAGCAGTTTTCGCCTATAGGAAAATTCTATTCTATTCAACTAAGGTTAGTGCTAACATAGCTTTATTTTTATCTCCTGAGTTGTTTTATGAATAATATGTTGATTTTTTTAATAATAATGAAACGAGTTAAAATTCTGTGAATAACGGTGAAGGCATTAGAAATGCTTCATTAATACATGTAGTTATTTTATTTCCTGTGAAAGTTATATTTGTCAAGAAATTGATAGTAGGCATGGCAAAACAACTTTTAAATAGATTACAAAAAAATCATTTTATGTATTCTAATATATTTATCTGATATCATTGCAATGAGAGTATTTGACACAAAGCAATGAACACAAACGGGAAAGATAAAACAAACAGGTTCCCTAGAATTGGAGATCAACACAAAGAATTTAACGATACGGAAATCTTTTCTGACGAACTACAATTAACGATCAATATCATTTATCCATATTAAATATCACGAGACAAAAATTACCTTACATTGTTACCATTTTATCAGCTTTCGTAAAAATAAAAATAGTAGAAATGGTATTTTAGTTCGTTTTACGAGAAAGCTAAATCACTTTACATTTAACTTTGAGTTACGTAGTCAGACGTAAACAGAAGATTCATAGTTGTAGATTTGAACTATACTTGATGAAATTTGGAGTTTTTAACGAAACTAATGACGAACTTTTTTTTACTTAAACACCATCATGGAACAAAATGTGAAAACGAGAGTTGCTACAGTTGCATAGATTAAGGTGACGGTCACATTGAATAGATTCTGTAACGCAAGTTGTAATTGCAAAGTTAAACAGATGGAAAATATTTGTTGAAGCTACACTTCGTTTTCGGAAAACTGACTTACACCACACTAATTGGAACAACAGGGAACCGTGCTTATCAAATTGAATATCTTTGTCCCTATCACTTACAACGTGACTCACCTTTCAGTGGGCACACCGAAGTCTCGTTGATACGCGCCACTTCAAAATAAGAAGTGACATTTTCGGCAAAATAATATACTTACTTTTAAGCACTGCAAAAAAGAATATCCCGAATCAAGTGAAAAAGGTGGGAGAAATCATCACACAATCATTACTTAACTTCATATTTATTTCTAAAATGCTTGAAGCTTTATGTTTCAAAATTCATGCTTGAAAATTTAAAATATGTACGCATACTTATTGCGCACCAACCAAAATAAGAGTCATTCCATTAGAAGAATCATAAGAAAAATATGGGTTGCATGAAAGAAGTTTTTGTGTAAATATGACCTCTGATACGAAGCCATTCCCCAACTGTCGTAAAAATTGTTACCCGAGGATGCGCTAAAAAAGAACGTGACCCAGAAGATACTCAGGGATTCGGTATACCAAAATTTAGCGTATTTCATCTGCGCGATCGATATGAAGCAAAGAGTTTTGTTTGGCATGTGTGATGTTTTATTGAAGATGCAATACCCGTTAGATAAAAAGGTGTCAAAATGCTTGAGCACGTGCGTAGACAAAAGACATTTACTGCTCTAAATACGAACCACAGATCACATTGACTCATCAGTTTTGTCAAATTCGCTGCGTACAAGAGGACGGTATCCTAAATCTCGATAGCAGGGAACACCAAAACGGATATTTCCGAAAAATTCCTATTCGGAATTTTTCCTGATTTCTAAACACTGCGAATGTGAGACCGTAAAATGAGTTCGGTCGATGATGAGGAATGCCATGGAAGCGTACTAATAAAAATAAATATGTTAGAGTATTCCTTAGACAAAGGAAACCCCTCGAGAAACAAATGTTGAGAACTATTATTAGACCATATCCTTAGAGCATTGTTCGGGTCCAGTAGCTTTTATTCCCTCTATCTCACCATATTCAACTCTCTCAGAGATTGCAGAATACTTATGCTGAATATACCTGTAGCAATTAATACGACAATATTACACTTCAGATTATCAGTGAAGTGCCGAGGAATAAACAATAAATTTAAAAAAACTGCCAAATATCACATTATGGTAGAAACAAGACTCCAAATAAACTTTTATGTCATAACTAAAAATATTATTGCGATTCCGAAAATATAAGTTTTATTCCTCGCTCTTTTTATTTACTGTAATTGTTTTAAAAAATCCGCATTATTTTCTTCTCTCCGTCACTGGTTGTAATAGTAGTATTGGGACTGAGAATTACAATGTGGCTCATGAACAACTGTGAACAATTGTTCGGCCACCCTTGACGATGTTAGGTTCGTTAGTCCCAACGATTCCGTTTTAAGAAATTCGGTTCAAGTGTGAAGTTGGAGACGGTGGTGGTGGTGGTGGTGGTAGCAGAACTTGCGGAAGGATATACGAAAGAAAGGGGAAGAGTTCTACCATAATGTGAAACGTATTCCAAATTAATGATTCGTATCTTATTTTACAGCCGTTGTATCTCTCAACAAAATGAATGACATCAAGCACAGAAAGACACAATCATGATCCCCCATGATGCTTCCAGTTTGAAAATAATCTTTTTAACTTGATCTTTCCCGTAAATTCAAAATGCTTAGTTACATAAGACTGCAAAACGCACCGGATCTTTCTTTCAGTCTAGCAAAATGTTTGTTTGAATTTTAAAGAAGACTTCAAAATAAGAAAAAATTATGAACGATTTCACCCCTTATTCGTACGAAAGTATGTTTTCTCCCGTTGATTGATCATTCTTTAGAAATTAATTTGTCAACAAACTACTCAGAAAATATTGATAAATAAAAGCAACGCCATACACTCATCATCATGGTGTTATTAGCAAGACTAACAAATAATTCATCGCATTATAAGTTTCGAGATGAAGATTCAATTGTCTACAGGGCAATTATACGAATGAGATTCAATTACACGTAGTACATTTTTTATTCACATTGCACCGTTAAAATCTAATGCCATTGAACTTAATCTCACACTTGTTCAAAGTTCAAGGAGATTAAATCCTTTGTTTATATGGAGGATTTTGAAATCGTCAGTGTTCTTAATCTTGCGTGCAACTTTCCTTAGCTAAAAGATGGAAGTAGAAATGTACTTGCAATAAGTATATTCGTAAACATGCTTTTTTACATTATCCCGTGTAACCACCTTATTCTGAGGAAACTGAACTGTCACACTGGACACACTATAAACACTAGTCAGGTGAAAATCTCAGGAACTTTCTTTTGTCTCAAGATAAACCACATGTTTTGTAGCAATTGACGTTGGTAACTAAATTTTAATATATTTACAATATTTATATAATTATGAACTGTTTTGTAAGCAGTCGATTCGAGAGCCAGAGAAGTTCTTTCTCTTCATTCGTGATCTTCTTAATCGAAGTCCACCGATGCATTATGAGACAAAATCAGCTTTCGCAATGATCTCAGAATCAAATATATCTGTCAAATCACTGTGAAAACCGGCTTTGTCTACGAAATCTTCAAGATGAGCTTTCTTCATAGTTGTTCTGAGGTGTACGAGTACGTTAATGCGTACCGATAGTTGTTGGATACATAATTCACACTGAAAATATCAAAGAAGACACTCGGAACATTCAAGTCCATTGTAAAAACCTTGTAAAAGGAAAGGATAGAAAGTTTTGGAAAGGTTCCGATGTGAACAAACTAAACGATGTAAAGCGTCGCAGGTCTTAAATGACACAACATCCTGATCTACCATACAAATACTTAGTCCAAGCCTTAATATCATTTGTTTTCAGTAATCAATAGTTATTTCACGAATGGTTTGAAAGCACTCGGACAAAAACGCACAGAAATGTTAGAATATCTGGTTGGAGTAATCGCTTGAATTACACTAATCACTGGTGGAAGCGAATTTCGATGTTCTTCGGTCTTATGTGACTCCATTACTGACGAGAAGTGGACTTCGAAACGAAACGGAAATGCTTTACGCAACGTTTTCGTTTCATCACATGAGATATATATTTTATCGTAACTTCTCATATATGAATGAAATATTATGAATGAACGTTGAATGCCAATTGTCAGCTGCTTAACAAGGGCAGACTTCGGTCTGACGTCACTGGATGTGGTTATCGTGGGTCGCGTGAAAATGACGACCATGCACAGGAAGTTGGGTGGTCACGTGATAACTATATCGAGTTGAAAATAAAAAGGTGACAGGGCTTGTTTTCGTCCATTAAGAAATGATTGCTGCTATAAATTGATCTAGATATAAGAGTGCAGTTACCGCCGGATAACAAGCATTCCTGATCCCGATGAGTAATAGTTTCTACAAAATCCCTGTTCCAAAAATGGATAGGAGGGCAACATAACGGTCAAAGCACTGTCTACTATCGGATTTGTTCTTATAGAAGGCACAAAAAAAGCCACGGAAAAAAATAATTAACACCATAAAATTTGTCACGTTCTTGTGCATATACTTAAAGAAAAAAATAGTTATATGAATGAATAACTTTTAAAACAGCAAAAATGTTTCAAAAAACGCGAAATTTTCACAGCTCTTCCCGATACGTCGACTTCATTAATATTTATACACTAAACTAAAAGTGTCAAAAGTAATTATTATTCAGCGAATGTTAACCATTATGTTTGTGACAACATATACAAATTTCAAGCTTCTTCTTGCAAAATATAACGAGTTATTAACATTTTTCGAAGACATTGCTAAAAACGACCAGGCACGAATAAAATTTATTGTCGGCTTCAGGAAAATGCCGTGATCACATGATCAATGAATTTGAACGTTTAAAACTTAGTATGTAACCACAAATAAGTGATAAACAGAATTGTTTTGTCATTAGGCGACCAGCGATACCTCAGCTGCGAAGTACTGTCTGGTTGTGCTGTTGTCGTTCAGATTTTCTCCGTTCAAATATACAAGAACAGTTTTTATCTTTAAATCTCCGAATATTTCAATACATCTATGGCTTAAGTAATTATGAAGAACAAAGAGTAGGCAAGTCATCAAGAGCTTCCTATTCTCTAAGAGAACGGAAGAAAACTGTTCAATGATCATTCGAGAATTTACGAGTCTGGAAAATGAAAATCGCGAAATTATCTGTTGACATTAACACCAACTCCTTTCCACTGGAATCACAATACATACTCCGAATTATATAACTTGGATAAAAAAACGGAAAAGTGAAATACAGGCGCCTGCAGACGTTTGAAACGTCAACGTCTGCACGAAGAATGTATTAAATTAATTAGTAAACATTCATCAATATTTTTAAAAATTTCAAAACATAACATTGTCAGCAACTGACATTCGTCTATTTTGGGTTAATTCCTAAAAATTCTTGTATCCATCCGTTGAGAACAAAATTTCGCAGAAAGAGCTTAAATCAGGCTTGGAAGCTACTTCTTACTAGACAGTATATGAGGTGTGGTCTGCCAGAGGGTCCAAAAAATTAACCTCCTCAAATTACTTTCGTGCGCCAAAGCGGTGCCAAAAAGGAAAAGTGCTGAAAACAAACGAGCCGTGTGAAGCGATACACGTTTAGTTTTTCTTAGACCGTTCCGTATCATCTAAGAGGCCCAACTCTTACAATGCCGCCGCAGGCAACGAAAAAAGTCAAATAAAACACACACAGAGGCGAGAGAAAAGACGAAGGGTGAAGGGAGCAGCGTAAACCAACAGGGTGTCTCCTACCGCCGTCCCCTGACGGACATCTGCCATGCGCAGCTAATAGCGTTGATACGTGGGATCGCATTTCGAAGGAGGACGGGAGGACCAGGGAGTGGCAGACGAGGCCTCCCAATTCAATTATGGGGTGCTGGAACAGGCAACCGCGCGACGGACTGTGTTGACGAAGCTCATGGGTAGGGACGATTTGGGGGATAACGGGTGGCGACGACGACGACGAGTGGAGGTATGAGGCTGGGTTATTGGAGGGACCTAATGAGTTCAGAGAATTCCTCCACCACAAAACTTCAAAATAGTCATTCATTAATATTAACAGAAAATGTTTTTGTACGTTAAAAATTCGAGGTTTCAATTTAAAATCACGTATTACTACTGTAATTTCTTTTATTTAAATTCAATATCAATGTCTAAAGAGTTGATATAAAATCCCACAACCTCAATATAACTGTCTTTTACTTAATCATTCTGCATTTGTCTATTAATTCTAAATCATTAATTGGAAATATTCCTGAGCACCACTGAAGGTGGAGATAATGCCATCGACAACTGAATAAAGAAAATTCGAAAAAAAGCTGCGAGTTTCATCTCCAAGGGAAACAAAATTCTTCGCTAGGTGAATAGTAATATCCAAGTTCCGATCACAAAATGAATATTCTCGTATCGTACCAATGAAGAAAAAATGTACGGAAGCAAAACAAAGGGGTGTCTTTCAAAAATGCTCGTTATACATTATATCAATACTATAACCACGTAAACAATCTTTTTCATTGTTAAGGGCAATCACACAAGAAATGGAGAAAGTGCGACAGTTCGGAATTAAGTAAACCCATCGCCGAGGGTGAAGGGAAAAAAATCAAATTCCGTGACCAGGAAAGGGAACTGAGTGGGTTGGGAGCACGGTTGGTAGAGGGAAGGAGCGCGGAAGATGCGCTTGAGGATGAGGCTGGCTGCGGGGAACCGGGAGTAAGTGGGAGCAGAATGAAGCGAGAACGGTGGGGAGGGGAACTGCCTGCGTTTGAGGCGCCGCACGCCATCTCCAGTTTCCGGCCATACAAAAACGCGATGAATGAGGGAGATGGGCGGGACGTACCGAAGAGAAGGTCAGCGCGTACCAACAACCGCCGCCAGAAACATTTTCCACTCGCAACATTTCAAGTTTATTACGTCTTCACGTAATAAATGTAGGTCGGATTAATAAAATATATCTCACGACCTTCCTTAGACGATACAAAATATATTTATAGTGATTCTTTTACTACACAATGCTTCGACATAAGACTTAAGCCTTCTCCAGGTGTAACAAATAGTAACGACAAATATTACCATAGCAACAGAAGAATTGAACATGATATTAAACGTGATATAAACTTTTCTAGGTTGGACGTACATAGCAGAATCAATACCAGTAGGTCAGATTAACCCAAGTAACAAAACGAGTAGATTAAAAAACTGTTCAGTTTTCACCATATTTCGGCATTCTAAGAAAGCACGTCCTTTGAATCTTTCAACATTAAAAACACTCCCAGAGAAAGAGTCGAGAAGTGTACAAATTCTAAAAATGAACTTCAAACTACATGAAAAAGCATTAACGCAACGCATTCTATGCTTCACACAAAGAAGCGGTAGTAACTCTTGAACAAGAAAACAAATCCGGAAAAATTGTTTTATTAGAATAATTTATTAGGCTTTTCAATAATTTACAGCATTTAATGAAAACCGAAAAAGGTAACTTCTGACCTGACTTATCTTTTTAAACCCATACGTATGAGCAATGAGTCAATAGAGTTGGTGGAATTTTGAGGTTAGTATTTGACTGATTAGCTGGCGAGCTCTTTCGCTAAATGTTAGTCTCACATTCAAATGTTTGTTCCTGTGCGTTATTTGCAACCTCTCACTCGTCCCCTAACATCCCTAACAATTTAGACGAGCAAAAGTAGTTCCAACAATAGTGAACTGCCGCATAAAAGGAGAGAAATTACTTCCAGAAAAGTAAATGCCATTTTTTAGAATGCATTTTTTCAACAATTTGTAATACCAAATTCTCGATGAACTCGTTCGAGATCGGGAAGAGATCGAAGGTATGTTCCCCAATTCCATAAGCGAAGTGCTCAAGGTTCACTAGTGAAACTTGCCAGACGTCCGGTGTGTTAACTGTGATCATCTTGTACATTTACCTTATTTTTACTCAAATAATTTTTATTGATACAGAAGCATGATGTAATCAGTGATCATTTCGATGCCTAAAAAGTTTATCATAATCCATTTAAAGCTGTATATGCCGGAAAAAGTCATTTAAATTAAGTGTCACTTTCCTGAAGGTTTTGATAACATATGCCCTTTTACTATCCTTAACCTCAAGTCACCAAAATTTTGCTCCGCAGCGTTTGCCTAGCACACTCACTGATTAGGTTATGATAAACTCGATTAGACTATGAAATTTCGCCGCGAGGAAAATTATACAAAGTGGAAACCACATCGAAACGGCCCCTGGTTGTAAAATGGAAATAAATTTGTATAGATCACGTCCAATAAAATGTGTACTCAAGAAGTTTAAGATCGGACTACTTCTAACTTCCTAAATTTTTAACGAGCCATGACTAATGGGTACCGTATCAATAATGGTAAATGAAAATAGTACTGTTCTATGATGGCACCTGCCTGGATTGCGATTAGTGAAGAGAACTTTCTCCCCGACAGCATAGAAGCTCTCACTGCTTTTATGTTCAAATGTGATCCCTAGTACTCAAAATTGAAGATGATCTTCATGAGTCAACATTCTCTTAACAATTTTTTGTGGCGGAATCCCGCGGAGAGTAGAACAATACAGACCCTAACAATGCAAATGGCACGTCGGGTGCGTTGATGAGGCGGGTATTTACACTAGGCACGCGTGTGTGGCCGGGCCTACGAAGGAATGCGGCGCAGCGCTGGGCGTTCCTAAGCAACCTGTCAACTCGTCGCATCAACAGGTGTCAAGAGGCAGCGGCGCTCCGAGACGCGAGGCACGCGGCGGTGGAGTTATAGATGCAGGGGCGGTGAGAGGGTCGAGAGTTGGAGAGAGAGAGAGAGAGTCGCTTATGCGGCGCGGACGCGTTGAGGAATCGAATGCTGGAGAAGAACCGCGATGACTCAATGAACAGATGCGCTCTCGGTTCCGCAGGTTGAATGTCATCCACGAGGGATACTCAAAATTATGGCTCAAAGCAACATCGAAGCAGAGGTGGATCAAAGATCTTGCGAGCTGGGAGAAGGGTGGTCTTATATTTAGATTAATTGGTTTAACTCCAATTACAGCACAGCAGGGGTGGATCGAGGATTTAATTTTGGGAGATGCCCATGAAGATAAATACCGGGGTGTGAGGGTTACTCAGCCGGAATATCTTTAAACATTGACTTCTTGAAATAACAATTTAAGATATTTCTTTCCATAAATAACGCATTAAGGTAAATTGCAGTTTTCATAAATATATCTTTAAAAAATACTTTTTTGAAATAATTCATTTCGTCAAATTTTTACTTAGGCCGTTGCTTTCAATGGGCATACTGAATTTGTTGAATAGTGAAAGAGAAAAACCTATTCCTATCTCTTTTTTGGGGGGCACGTGTCCCATGTATTCGCCACTGGGTCCGGGGCCTGTCCTGATTCCCCATCCCATATCAACGGAAAAGATATGTCATTATTTCGTGAATCATAGTTTCAATTCAACTTTGCACCTAGACGTGGGTGGATGAGGTAGTATTGGCCGGTGTAATTACATTTTGAGAAAAAAAGGTTAACTAGAAGTGCTGAAAAATCAATAATGTGTTAACTTAAGGTGACAAAAAATGATTTTAAGGACGGTTCTTGGAGCTTAAGTGTGATACACCGCTATTCCCTCCAAAGGTTATATATTCAAACTTCCAGGGTACATCACTTATCCCTCAAAGGTTTAGAATAGGTTTAGATAGATAAAAATACAATGGTTACAATGTCGGACTCACTTGCCTCACTTAAACTATCTCAAAATCAAGTTCATTTTTATCCATCTTTAGAATCTGCTCTCTAATGACAATAGGCAATGTTCTGTGGTAGAAGGAAAAGTAGAATCAGAATTACACCCATTTTTCCACTACCACAACAAACAATTGCATATACAGCTAATAAGAGAGTTATGGCAAGCTCTACTCTTCCATTTAAAGATTGTACTACAGATATGACCTTAACTCAAAATTTTTAAAAAAAAGTTACACTACTTTTCCTTTCACAGTCTCTTATATCACTTTTTTAAATTACTGTTTTATCCACCAGGCTGAGGGGGAGTGTCTCCGGGCAAAATCCACCCTCGTGTCATTGAGTTGCATCTCAAGTGGATTCAAGGATGCGGGTAGGTAAACGTCGCTTAATAACGTATGCTTATCTCGTTTTTTACGTAAACGGGAAGGTAAACGTCGTTATCCCGATTTTTTGAGTTATTTACTGCTTTTTGACTAGGGGAATGTAATTAATTGTAATTGAACCAACGCCCGAATCAACTTAACGATATTAATTCCAATCATGGCTAATATATATATTTTTTCGGGTGATAATGATTTAAGTACGTATAAGTACCACAAGGTAAGGAAACGTGACATACACTTCAATACTCACAAAAATCGAAAATGTTCTTTCAATTTCTTTTTACTTATTTGCAACACACATCGATTCAACAAAAAATTTTCATTGATGAATCGAGGGAAGAATTTTATCTTATTCTATCAGTGTCCTGCAAATAAACATAAATAATGAACAAATTAAAATATTACTCAGCAAATTTAAACGTCCTCTGCGATACTGCGAAGTCGCGTTCATTAGTCGCCACAATACGAATGAAGACAGAGCACGCATCGGAAACAAAGAGATAAATTGATAACAATAGATTATACATATATTTTTAGTGGTACGTGAAAATGAGGCGTAAGCGAGAGAGGCAATGAAAATCAACCCTGCAGGAAAGAAGAGTTAGAAGCTTAATGGAGGTGGGAGAGAGTGATAGCCGTGATGACGGCACGTGCACAAGGAGGGGGCCCAATGCCAATGAGGCGAAAAAGGCAACAGGGAAGTGGTGAGTGCTCTCTGAGCGATGAAGCAACCTCGTCGGAGTTCGGCCCAATTTCTACTCATAGGGGCAATGAACACACGCATGGGAGTTGCTACGCCAACAATTCCATCAGAATTTAGTATTTTCTAAAATTTTGCTTGGTTTGACACTACAAACAAGCTAGTAATGTGCAAGTGCGTAAATTAACGTATTCTTAGAGTTAAGAATGATGCGACCTACAAAACAAACAGTCCAGATGGAAACATGATCGAAAATGAATACATCGTATGGGCATATGTGCTTACGTTCTTTTTCAATTTAATCATTCAGTTTCACGTGAGAAGTAAAGTAACTTCTTCTGTATACGCTATACATACAAGACAGAGACCAACCATCGTGTACTATCAATCAACAACTAATATTTCTAAACTTGTTGCCATAAATGGAACAAGACGGGACTAAAGAAGGTAGATCCCAAAACGGTGAATACACATTTTTCTCCTGAGACCTGAAGCATGAATGACATGGGTTCGCCACCCCTGCGTTTAGATGGCTCCAGACAATCGTCATTCGACGAATCCCAAGCGACCGCTCGCCGAATAGCGAATAGTGTGGATGGGTTGCTTGCCCTTTGCCGCGTCACGAATACCGGTGCTCGCCCTACCCGCAGCGTGTCGGTCTTTTGGACACATCAAAGGAAGTCGAGCAATGTCGAGCATTGGTGAGCGATGCTCACTATTCGGGTTTCGATAAAATAAACAGTTTTGTAATTGGGTGACATTCTTGATCGGTTTTATGAGCTATCTGAAAAGGCATAAATGTCCAAATCTGCATGGTCAAAGAGGCAAATATTACAATTTTCCGTGAAATTATGTGAATTTAATGAATGTTAAATTTTCGTGAACAAAATTTAAGGTTGACGCTAAATACGATACTTTATCAGAAAGGGTATTGACAATACATTCGTCTACTATCACATTTCTATTACAATATTTTGACCGACCTTGTATGTACCGACCACGAATGTTAAAATATTGTAATAGGCATAAAGGAGTGTTCGAGCCTGCTGCTTAGGTACCGATCATAATTGAGAAGTGGAATTCGTGTAAATCCTTCATACTCTAAAATCTTGGCAATCGTAAGCGTCAAGAAGAATAAATTGGAATGGCTGTGATGAAGTTAACGGTTGAGAGAGAAGAGGCAAAACCAGTTAAAAGCAAAATAACAAACAGGAAATAATGAAAACAGACGAAAGACAGCTCGGAGTGAACATAGTAACTGTCAGGATGGCGATGAAGTGAAAGAAGCACACAACGTAAACACTCAAACACAAACACGCTAAGGGTATTTCATAGTTTCGGTGAAAAGAACAAAAGTTGCCACTCTGAAACTAACAGCACTAGAGAACCCCCTATTCGCCATAACTTCAGTAAATTAATACAAGTTTGCTGTACACACATTTAATACTCGGGGAGGGGGGGAGAGGAACTAAACCACTGAAGATATTAAAGTTAAAAATCTAAATAAATGAACTTCACAACAGTACCAATTTCGAGCTTTTACAAAGAATAAATGGATGATATTCGAAAATTATTACAGTCGAAATAAAAATAGGTATTTTCATTTTCTAGACACAGCAGTTCGAACAGTTCATGCAGTTCAACCCACGTAATATAATTGCCTCAGGTATTCTAATAACATAAGTAGATTTCTTAATATACAAAATGAATTATACAATTTGGACGTAACTTCTACTGCTTACTACACCGACACATGACATGGTGCACCACCACATTACACAAATCCAACCCTACCGAATAATTACCAGAAATAAAAAGTAATTTTTTTCTCTCCGCAGTTGCAGAAATGTGTGTTCTCCCGATCCCGGAATTTCGCCAAGGATTAAAGCAACACGTTACATCTCTTGAAATAGAAGGGAAACGAGGCGCGTAATTCAAAACTGACTTCACGGGCGAGGCTTCGTCCGTCGACGGTGCATATGCGCCACCCCAGGAAACGGTCTCTCTCCCGGGCAAACCGTACCAATTAATTTATCACTCTAATTACCATTTAGTTCCACCACATTTTTCACTTCGGTTACGGATTCCCGCGGCACTGCCCCGTATTATGAAAAGACAAACACTAATTCCTTTTGAGTGCGGCGCCGAGTCGGAATCTGCCGGGTGATCTCATTCTTGCAGCTTTGAGTCGCCGCGACGGTCTATTAACGCGGGGACTGTGAGAAGGATTTTGGTTCAGGGCATTGGCACCCGACTCGCCAGCAGCGCACGTGTTTTCGAATTCAGGCAATTGGAAGGGCTAAAACTAAAGCTTATTCTATTCTCGATGGAGACGAACACTTCTCAGATCAATGGCTTGCATGTGGAATCAAGCTCGCATTACTTCTTAAAGCAATGCACCTTATGATGTCGAATCACATTAGCATAAATAATATAACAAAATGTATAAATCTGAGGAGTGCCCCGCTCAACTCAACAACTATACTTCTTAACAACAGTAAACAAAATGTATATATCTGAGGAGTGCCCCGCTCAACTCAACAATTATACTTCTTAACAACAGTACCAATATAGTAGTAAATAATTATGAAGAAACCATAATCGAGAAGAATGCATATACAAACTAAAGGTTTAAAACATTTGGCCGAACCGTTACAACCAATGAAATCAGAAAGGTATTTTATAAGAAAGTTATTGGATTATTCTTAGATCTCACAAAAGCTTTTGATATAATTAATCAAGAAATTCTCCTCAGTAAACTATAAAATTATGGAATTCGGGGAATAGGATACAACTGGCTAAAGTCATATTTATCTGGAAGACAGAAAATAGTACAAGAATCCTACCAACATGAAAATCAAATAAAACATCACAGGTCTCAGCCCATGCATGTCACTCACGGAATTCCACAGGGCTCCACCCTGGGACCCATACTATTTCTTCTATATATTAATGACATCCCATCCTTCATCAAAAACCACAAAATTGTTCTTTTTGCTGATGACACAAACATCTTATTCTGTGTCAAAACGGCTGAAAACTTACTTAACACTACCAAATCCACTATTGCCACCCTAATCTAATAGTTCCAACAAAATAAACCCTTAATAAACACTGACAAAACTTGCATAGTTTCTTTCCATAATCCTCATTCATCTAAACAGCACACACCTAACATCAAACTTAATGGTAACCACCTCATCTTTAAACAAACAACACAGTTTCTGGGATTTACTATACAAGATAACATGAAATGGAACTGTCACCTAGAAACACTGAATACGAAACTCGGCACAATAAATTATGCCATCCGAGTTCTAACAGCAAATTCCACAACAGACACCCTTCAAACAGTATACTTTGCAAATGTCCATTCCATTCTAAAATATGGTATAATATTTTGGGGACAAGCATCAGAAACAAAACAAACTTTTAGTTTACAGAAGAGAATAATACAAACAATTACCAACACTAATAAACTTTCTTCATGTAAACCATTATTTGAAAAGTTGAAAATACTTCCACTGCCATGCATGTACATTTTTGAAACTTTGTACTATGTAAAAAGGATCTACTAGACAAAGGACCACTCTACTGATTTCATTTTACTTTTCATGTTCACAACACTAGACAGGCCAAAAATATCCATCAACCACAGATAACATCCACTCTTAGCCAGAAAAGCACTCATAATGCAGGTATACAGCTATATAATGCGTTACCACTAAACCTTAAAATACACTGAACCATTCAAAACAAAACTCAAACAATTCTTACAACAGAAACTCTACTACAGTGTACAAGAATTCCTCAATGACAGTAACTAATGTATGACATACAATCTGTTGCAGGCAATCATTAGAACAAAGATGCAGTAGGTGACCCATGATGTAGGAAACGATCTAACAATATCAAATTACACTGTTTTAGCATAAATACAGACCTTCACATAAATTAATAAAAGAAAGAAAAATAATAGAATTTGTAGAAATCTAATAACCCTAGCCTAAATAACTAATAATATTCTGTTATAGTACACAAAAATTGTATTTTTATGTTAACTTCTACTTAGCCTAAGTTAAATGAATAGGGTTAAATGTATCAAAATTATTATATTGTTGTTATTCTTATATGTAAATATTGTTATTGTGGTTGTTAGTACTATGACTCGCCATACATCATTGTTATGATCTATGTGGTTCAATAAAAATATTATATTATTATATTATAATACACTTCCAACTCGCACTCTGATCTTAATCTTGAGACGGGACTTCACTGACTGGGTTCCGAACCACTGACTATCAAATAATTATCGCTACGCTAACTGCAGAGCTATTTCCACATATAATGATTTCATTGCAAATATAAATTGAATGGAATTATGGAATTTCAAGTCTTCCGCAATGTTTTCCCAGAAATTCCTCTGGGTAGTTACAAAATGAGCTCCTCGAAAACAAGAATAAATATTTATGAAATACTTCGTATACGACGAACAAAAATTTAAGAACTGGAGAAATCTCAAAAAATGAAAAATGTTGTTGTTTTTTTTGGTGGGGGAGAATTTTATTATATTTTTCTTAAACAATTCTTATAGGAAAGTAAAAATCTGAAGCAAGTTTCAACTCACAGGATACATTTATGTTGAAAAATTTCACTCAAATGCTTCCGATGCCTTCAGTGCCTTGATGTCACAGTGATGTAGTAATTTCTCACTATATTTGTCCCCCAAACAAAGAGATCTGTACAGAAAAATTCGCAATTAAAATGAGCACAGTTTTGAAGAGGATTTGTGGGGGGGGTTCATCTTAACTTTTTTTAAAGAAACAGAATTTGTGACTGGATAATGAGTATGAGAAATATATTTTAACAATGATCCAAAGACTATAGTGGATGATGGCTTACAATAAGTTAATAATACCAAATTTGATTAAATAATTATCAATCATGTTTAAACAATTATTTATGTAAAATTGGTATCTTGACGTGCTTTGGAAATGGTCAGTACAATACATGAAACTTCAATTAACTCAAAAGTTTCGTGTATGTAATTTGGAACCTTCAATTTCAAATGGAAAAGGAAAAGAAAATGATCTTAAGATGTATTGTATGTAAACAATAACAACAAATGTGCCCCAAGAAAAGAGCTCAATCCCAAGACTGACAACTCTCAAATTTCACTTTATTCCATGGACTAGTCCAACAGTTATCAAGACAGAAAAATTCGATCAACCACTAACAAAAAACTCACCACACCACATGAACTTGCATTACACATAAACACTGCATAGGACAGCAAATTTTAAGAATGAGTACCACAGGATCCAATTTAACAAATTTCAAAAGACCTCAAGAGGGAAATTTTTTTGACCTGTAACACACAATTTTCCTTGCACACACAAGATTGGGAAGTAAAAAAATTAAGTTTATACCATATATAAGATACTAATACAACATTTCTGTGAGATATAGGCATATGTAGGCATTTTCCACAGTGTAATACGACAGCAAACAAATATATTTTTAGTCAGGTTCAATACATAGAAAAAAGCAGTAAAGATAATAATTTGTACACATAATCTTAAATAATTAAAATAAACTACATTAATTATGTACATTGTTTTCTCCACAGTATTCGAAGACATTGATGATTTGGAGTAGTAGCACAAGTTGATATGAATGTTTAATAGTACAAAGATATTTATCCACCAACAAAAAGAGTTCCATTGTTTGATATTTAATAAAACAACCTTGAAGAAGTTGGAAAAAGGTTAATCAGAGTCATTCGTAACATATAAAGCTAAAAGTGCAACATAGCTGCACATGATTTCTCATATTTCACCTTATCCCTCCACTAAGTGCATTTCATTAGTGATATTTTTCTCATGCCTTCCTCTTTAAAGATTTGTATGATTCATATTTCTTAATACATAAAATCATAATTCCAAATCATGTGAAAAATTAACAAAAATAACAAGAATAGACAAGTCATTAAGAAAACAAAAAACAAATAAAAATTATAGACTTTTAACAATTATGACAAATAATAAATATTATAACAAATAAACTTGTTTTTCACAGAACTTTCATGCCAGGTTAAGAGGTGTATGCAAGAAAAACTATTTTTCTCTCTCAGCCAGACCCCCTCAAGGTCTGAATTGCCAGGAGGCACCCCCTTTGTGGGGCCCATATTTGAGGTTTACCAATTGGACAAGAAACAGGTTTAAAAATGTAAGATATAGTTTCTTAATCTTGCAATGGAAGTTCAAAATTTTCTTACACAGAGAGTCTCTTAAAAAATTACAAAGGTAAACATCAATTGTCAAAGAAAAGATATTAGAAGTAAATGTGTCAAAGCACTGCAACTACAGAGTAATTTAGGTAGGAGAATACACATCTCATCAAATTAATTCATTCTTTGTTTTGAGCATGATTTTTGTGCTCAGCAATAATTACTTTAACTCAAATAAAAACTTTCCAATCATAAGATTTGATTGAATACTGAATACTTGACAAGGGTGTTTCTGAATTAGCACTACCACTGCTGTGATGTGGTGGATAAAGAAACTGTCTATTTTATACACATTAATTTTGACCTAACTGAATGGCGATAAAAAATCCTGTGTGATACTAGGGAGAAGTGCTTGTAAAGAACTCCATTTCATTCCTGTTTCATCTTGCTAGGCATGTTTAATAGAAACTAACTTAGTGGCTCTTTTTTGTTTGGTTTTCTTTCCAATTATGGGTTTTACTTTTGAAGTTAGTATTTCATAAATAAGGTCAACTCTTTTTAAAAAAACATAATTTTCTAGCTTTTAATAAAGATATGGGCTAGTGTAATGTGTATCACTCAGGAAATGATAGCAATATCTGTAAAATCTACTTCCCATGAGTGAATGATAGGTGATAAAATGTTAGGATTCGAATATTTCATCCCGGTTCTGGCAAAAAAACAACCAGTTTTACATCTGAACAACAATGATGAGGGTTGGACTCGTGCCCTCACCACATAATCCTGGTTTGCATATATCAATATTGAATTCTACATGCTAAGTTATTCAAATAACTCTCTAAATCTGTAACTTAACTCACAAATGGGATAGCAATGACCTTCAACATGTGCATAAACAGACAAACTAATACCCTTAACCTTTCACAGTAGAGCAGGGTAATACATCACTCTGAAGTATGTCATTGTCTCTCTTCTCAATATCTACATAGAAAGACATAGCCAAGGTCACAGGTTCTCCAAGTAACAAACATTTATGACGATAAGTGTCGATAATGTACTTTAAGTTCATAACTTTCCTAAATCATATTAAGAAGAGTTGATGACACGAAGGAATGTTACTTGCTATTGATATTGTAGATAGAACTACAAAAAAACTTCTTTCTCAGATTCACTGACAAAGTTTATGCTTTATTAAATAATTAAATAATATGACAAAGAGAAGACGAATGATTTTTGTTTAGATAATAAAAAAATATACATACATGATATTGCCCCAAAAATCCAATACCCAAGAAGTCCTACACCATGGAATACAATTAAAAAAATTGAGCAAATTGTATCCCATAATAGACATTCTCCTTTGAAATCTCAATACGGAGTTCAAATGTTTTTGTGCATAGTTTCCTCAGTGCATAGGCCACCAGTACTTGTTGTCAGAAGCTGAAGTGAAAATATCAGATGTGATTTTTGTGACTTATTTTATGCTTTTGTGCATGTTTGGTAATATTTTTGTATGACAACAATTGAGTGTGTTCCCCATGAGTCTTCAAAACTATGGTAGAGACAATTAGAGGAAGAAAAAAGCTGTTAGAGCAATTATTGAAGTTAAGTCATGTCCTATCATGATGCATTTAATTTACATTTTTTCACTTAACAATAGTGTTTATCAGAGTACCTACAGGGTTTCACCTTCTATATCCAAACATACATCAAAAGATAAAAAAGAGTGAACAATATATATTGGAAAATTCAAGAGCAATTCACAAGTCCTATACAACAACATTTTTGGCTTAAATAACTCAATTACATAAGTTGAAAACTATCCTTCGGCAATAAAACAATAATTGATGTTCAAACACTGAAATGATCATTTATTTGGCACAATATAAATAAAAAAAGTAGATAAAGTAAGATACAGGCAGTGAAACTCTTTTATTCTTTATAATAAAATTTAATCACAAAATATCATTATATAATCTAATACTTTTATGGACTTAAAATATTCTTTTCAGCTGCTATTTTTAACAAATTTGCACTGTGATTTTTATCAAATTTGCATTTCAATATAGACTAGCTGAACACCTGCAGCATTGCTCATGTGAATTTAGTGATTTTGTTACAAATATCCTTTAATCTCCATTGGTAATCAGATACATCCTACATCATAATCACTCCTCAGCAATGTCTAAACACATTAGAAACACAACATACATTACTATTACATGAAATTGGAGATTTTCAATAGTGTGTAAACCTAAGTATCAAAATTCCAAATTTTTGTTGACCAAGTTCATTACATAGGATAAAGGTTATTGAGTATTTGGGTTATAACCTATTACACATCGATCAGTTGATGCTGGGATGAGTTGATGGATGGTTGATGGATGTTGGTCCACATTGAGTGATGATGTGTATACATGAGTTACGTATGAAGAAGTCACTGTGTTATTCTGTTGTGGTAATGTACAGCCCTGAAGAAGGACAAATAAATGTCCAAAATGTTGGCAGTATGTAATTGGTTATGACCCAAATACTCAATAACATAATACCCAAATATCAGAGTTGATATAGATACGCTAGTGTACCATACAGCCTTCAACTAATTCTGCATATAGAATAAATCTTCATATTATTATACTTCATTAAATTTCATGTTGTATTCAAAATTGAAGAGGTCATTTTATACTCACCAAGTTTTTGAAGAAACTCAAGGACTTTTTCAACCATTTTGAGGATTTTTCAAGGATAAGAACTTAAAGAATACATCTTCAATTCAAGTACATTTCAAAAGTTCAAGGACTTGCATCTCTTCCTTCATATGTACATACACAAGAGAGATTTATTTGAAATACTTGTGTCAATTCTTTTTCATACTTACTATTTTGCATTTAATTAACAATTACACCATGTAATATTATAAACTGACATATTAAATGTCAATGGAACTATCAAATTAAACCTCAAAGAAGTGGTTTTATGAAAAATTCTGTTTGAGAAACTATTGAGAGGTTGCAGATTTTAAGAAGGTGATTTGAACAACTGTATTATGTTTTTAATGCACATTATGTCAAGTCGGTATGAAATTTTTCAAACAAATTAATTATTGAGGAAATAAAAAAAAAATTAAATTGAACTTGGATAAGAATGACAGCACATACTCATTCATAGAAGTATCTAAACATACTTAGAGAGATATTCCTTTAGTATCAGCTAATTCTGAGTGGCAGATTGAATAACTTCTTTCCGAACTCAGAGAAGAAATTTTGATTTGATTCCAAGATATCACTCTAAATACAAACTGGAGTTTCCACAGGAAACAGTGATTTCTGCAATATATCTCACACATTCTTTAATTCAATATAATTTTAGCAGCAACTAAAGATTAAAATACAGAGTATATACTTCTACAGCAGAAATATACAGTGGAGTCAATGAATAAACACTCATAGATTCCATAGACCCTCCACCAGTTGGTTAAATTCTCTATTCTTGTTTTAAGCAATGATAACTTCCCAGCTCTAAATATTCAGAGGCAGAAGCAGGGGCATACCAGGGGGTTACGGGATTGATCTCCCCACAAAAATAATTAAAATAAAATTGTCCTTTTTGAGTTTTTCCAAATGCATGTACACATATTCATATACAACATACATATGTATAATTATATACATACCATGTACACAAATATATGTGTAGGAATATATAAGTGTGTGTGCTATTCCTCCCCAAAATAAAATCCTCAGTACACCCATAGGCTGAAGTAACTAACAATAAGGCAGTATCCCCTCACAAATATGGTCAGGTTATTTGACAAACGAGTGCTGATGTACTTATCCAATTTCAATTCAATTTAAATCTTTATTCACACATTAATTTACACATTCATTTGAAAAAATAGTTGGTACTAATCCTACATGTTGCGTGTAAACAATATTCTATTAAATAAAATACTAATTTTCAATGAATTTCTTTTCAGAATCAATATAAAGAAAGTATTTCACTATTACCAAAATGAAAATAATGTTGAAATATCAAAGCATACTTGTATGTACAATTTATGAAGTGAATGGAAATTATAAACAACCTTCACCCTCTCAATAGATCCCTAAAAAGAAATGTTCCAAATTACACTGCTTGGAAGTTTAGTTTGATTACCCCATTCATATTAAACACAGCAGTACATTATAGAGTTCAAATGATACAAAAATGAGATACAGTAAATAAAGAGTAAGGAACAGATCGTGGGATTAGCTAGTATCCCTGCTGTCCCTACTCCTATAAATCTACTATCCTACACCATACCCAGAAACTGCATTCTTTGGCTAAAGCCCACTTAGATAAATAAGTTCATATACTGAGTAAAATACAGCATAAATGCTGAGTAATAATGAAGAAGAAATTATATCAGACAGTTTTAACTTGATATCTACCCATATGTAACCATTGAAAATAATGGAGTCTGCTGGGTGTTTTTTACTTCTATAATTACAATGCAGTTGGAACAGAGACTAGGCCAATCTTTCTTCTATGTGCGAACACATGAAGTAAGAGATATAACTATGTCCAGGCAAAATTGATGACAAGTCAGAAATTGAACCCACATATATTCCTCGCTCATTATTACTTTTACCTTGCATAGTCATCACTCACTGAGATTCGGTACTTGTATTTTTTTAGCGTCTTCATTCCTACCTCCAACATTTTCATAGCAAAAAAAAAGTAACAAATATCAAGGAGAATTTGAAAAAAGTTAATCACATTACATAGTACAACCCTTTAAGTAATATTTTACCGGATCTAAAATATGTATGAATTTTTGTATATACTGTCATGTCTAAAAACCAAATCTCAACTCATTTGGATTAAAAATTACATTACACCAATTCAATACTAGAAAAAAAATTAACATCTACATAAATTAATACACAAAGATATAGATAAATGTGAGATAGCACTTGAGAGAGAAGAAGCATTTCATAATCAAGACTTCAACTCTATTTTCCATGATAAGATAAATCCAATGAGATCAGATATCACCACAGAATACCAAGAGTTTTCAAATAACTTCTGCAAAGAAAATGTGATGAAAATCCAGGACAGGCTGAGGAATCTATCAATTAATCTAGTTTTCAGATTTGACATCTAGTTTTCAGCCAAGGTACAGAAACAAATGTTGAGAAACTGAAGTTATTTTTGTCATGTTCTTGATGAGATGGGTTTGTATATTTTGAAAGATAAGGAAAAGTTAATTCCCAAAAATGAGGGGTTTGTATATTTTGAAAGATAAGGAAAAGTTAATTCCCAAAAATGAGAAGGGGAGACCACTCAAGGGAAATTAATTGATAGGTTGAATGATCAATCAAAGAGAAGAGCTTGCTTACCTGTCTATTTCAGAGTTTAAGTGTAGAACAACAGAAAAGTGGTACAACAATGACAGGTGCGATGACACTCAAATCAAACTGTAACACAAAACAGAGAAACATTGGTTAGTAAAAGATGTTGCTCTAAAACAAGAAAAAATGAAAAAGAATAACCCAATATGACATTTTCGCTATCAGATTTTAAACTACCATAACTTAATTTTAATTTCTGTGAAATAATACGATGTGAGAATAAAAGATCACTTTCAATCTCCAAATGTTTCATAAAAGTAATTTGAGCATAAATAGAATAGTTTATGAGATTTTCAAAATGAAGTTGTGAATCACCACATTATCAATTTTCTTCCTTACATCCATGATTACAATGAACTAATCAAACATGCCTCAGAACATATGAAGAATATTAAATCTGAATCAAAACATGAAGGCATGGTGTATAATTAATATATTTCAATAACATACAAGTAAGGATTATATTTATGATAACACACATGGATGCCAGGAGTGAGAAGCTATAAGCAACATAACATAATATAACATAACATAACTCACACTGGCTGCCAAGCCGAAAGTAAAGGTGCAGGGTGGTAGAGGAGGAAAATAAACGCTATTCTGAAAACATTTGTCATCCAGAGCGAAGGTCTTCTAACCCAACGCACACTGTCTGAATTTCCCCATCAATCACAGAATTATGACGAAGGGGCACTGAAGCAGTTTTTGTGGAAAATATGACCATCCCACCCCATTAGCAGACCCAGCCATAATTTGCAGACTGGCTAGTAGCTGGCAGATGAGAGTGGAAGTTATATTGTACAGCTTATAACGTGCACTTGAACACCCCTAGCTAATGAGCAATTTAATTCACAATTAAAAATAATTCCTTTTCTTATATCATTAAAAGGAATTCTCTAAAATATAAGTAGATCATGGTGAAACAACATTGATAACAACACCCAAGGAAGATGGGATTGTATAAAAGTAGTAAATTTAACCCTTAACTGTCAGTGTATCCATGTAGTCCTGGAGGTTTCTAAGCATAGTGCACACCCAACGTCATTACAGTGTGATTCACGATGGGTATTGGACATACAGTATTGGAACACTGGTGAGGACAGAGTTATTTAATATACACTTGCTTGGGGTCATGTGACCTCAATAATAAAGTTAAGGAGCATGGCGTTTCCTTTGTATATTAATTAGATGCACATCAAAGTTAAATATCTATATTAATTTGTACTGGATATGAAAGAAAAGAGTATTTCTGTTTAAAAAATTTAAAAAGATACATTTTTTCCGATTTTTTTGTTATACCAACATTTATAAAGCTATATATAGTGACATTGATAAAACTGCCTTTTCAGAAGCAAATTTTTCTTGGAGACTGTGCAACCTCCATGACACCAGTTATGCATTTCAAATATTTGATATTAATTTTTGTGACAATTTTTGTGTTGAAAGATATAAGGAAGAAACGAGTGGATGGGGATCGTACATTTCAGTCAAAAGATCTGCCTGTGCTCATGATAACACAGGTAACACATTAAATATAATTAAGCCTTCCTCCTTATCTTACTAACAAATTAGATTTTCAAAGCACATCAATAATGATGGGAGTTTAGTAATAGATTTAATGCTAACCACAAAATTAAACACAGTCAGAATAACTAAGTGGGAAATTGGAAAAAAAGTCCAGAGTAATCATTTGGAAATAGAAGTAACAACAGAACAAAATAATAATCCCCCCAAAACAAATAAGTGCAAGAATTATAGGAGAGTAAACAGGAAGAAATACAAGAAAGAGTACTTGACACTAAAGAAGAGGGAACTCAACAAATGTAATGCAACCTAATGCAAAAAGCATGACACAATAACTTGGAGAAAGAGATGACAGCTATGTTTTAAAAAGACAAGAAGGGAATACAAAGAACTCATTAAAAGAGAAAAGTCAAAAAGCTGGGAATAATTTTTGGAACAAAGCTTTCAAAAACCCAGTTGGAGATTTCCTTAATGAATGAATGTGGAGAAAGTTAAAAATTAAGAAATTTGGCAAACAATAATGCATAATGGGGAGTATACAAAAACGTGGTGAGATACAGGAGAATTATTATTAGATGGCTTGATAAGAAATGTGGCAAAACAGAGGGCCATGGTTGTGTCTGCAAGCAGAGGAAAGAGAAAAACCAAATTCAGAAGGAAAAGAAATAGATGCAATAATATTAGTTTTAAAGATGAAAAAAGCGCCTAGGTATGATGGCATTTTCAATGTGACGGGAAAACAATTTTAAGCTTAATATATGAATTAATAATAAAGTGTTTTGTATTAGAATATTTCCCTTACATGTGGAAAATTGGTAAGTTATTGATGAAAGGGGAGAAAAGAAATCCCAGTGAAGTGAAGTCGAACAGACCTATTTGCTTACTTCCAACATTAGGGAAAATCTATGATTAATTAATAACAACTGTACTCATAAGTTATTTAGAAGACAATAATAAACTAAGTAACATGCAATATGGTTTTCAAGCATGAAAGAAGAGGCACTGTTATGTTTAGTAGACATGGTAAGTGAGAGTCAAACTAAATATTGCTTATGCATATTAATAGATTCTGACGCTGCATTTGACAGTGCAGATTAGCATTCAATATTAGAGGCAATGCTTAGGATGGGGGTTGTAAATACATCGTATATTCTGTTCCTATTTTGAAGAGAGAAATGTGTATGTGGATATTGGAGGTCAGAAGATAATTAGGGAAGTTACTCAAGGCTGTCTGCAGGGGGCACCATGTGGCCCAACTTTATGTAATATCTCAATAAATGAACATTTCTGAAGTTTGATAACTTGGGAAATAAAATACGTGGTACCCATAGATAATATTGTGCTGGTAATTGAAAGGGAGATCCATCCCAAATTAGAGCAAAGAGCAAATGATATGATACAAAAATGTCATGATCTACACCTGCATGTAACACAGTTGAAAACCAGAGCAATGTGGTTTGGGGGATCCAACACAGAAAGAAGATGAGAACAAATATTCAAAATAAATGGTGTCAAAATTCACAATGAAAGAGAAATAAAATTTATAGGAGTATTAATAAATGATTGCCTTCATTTCAGCAAACAACTCAAATATGTACAGGTTAGCAAAATATATTAACAAAGAATCAGTCATTCAAAATTCAATAACAAACCAAGATCTACTTAAGTTATCCACTGGAGGTTTGCGACCTATTATTACTTATGGCTGTACTATTTGGAGACACCATATTTTTAATTTCGCTTACGAAAATACCTTGTGTGTGATTCGACAAAGTAGCTGCTATCGAACTGTTTCAAGTGAAGCATTACAAGTGATTGTGGGGATAATGCCACTCAAACTTCACATCCAAAAGGTAAAATTTAGAAAATTGATGCAATTAAAAGGAGAAATAATTATTAATAGTCAAAAGTTTAGAAGACACAGTAAAAATGCAGTAACACCTCTGTTGGTTTGTTTCTCCAAGGATGGCAGATCAGACGGGAGACAGCAGACAATGGGCAAAAGATATGACAATATACGGGACGTTACACATATACAGAAGGTAAGGAAATGTTTTTACCAACATCAATAATGACTTAATTACTGATGGGACATGGTGATTTCTAGACATACTTACAACACATAGGTTATGACATTAATAATATGTGTGATTGTCAGAGATGAAGAAACACCAGAACAAACTTTTAGGGATTACCCTTTTTTATGGACAGAGTGTGTGGGATATCTGAAGACATTACGAACAAATGACACACCAGGTATGACAAATCTGACAAATTTATTTAACTCAAAGACAAAATTTGGCATATTTGACCTGTGTACTATGGAAGGGACAATACAATAGATTGACATTACAACAGACAGAAGAAAAGAGATACTACTGATTATTATAACAGACCAGAAACAATACTGTAAAACAAAAATTAAGTAAAATTAAAGAAGAACCTTGCGATGATTCATATTGCAAACAAGTTTTTCCAATACTGCACAGGCTGGAACAGAAAAATTAAAAAAAATTAAAATATGACCAGAGCCTTGAATATATGACCAGAGCCTTAATTATATTCAAGTATTGTGGAAACTAACTTGCACACATAAACTTAACATAAAGATAACACATAAACTTAAGTTTCACTGACGAAGATTAAAAACTTCTGAATATGGAAACTACATGTTAAAATCCTTCTTCCAATGACAGAAACAGAACAAATATATTTTCACAAACAAACAGATATGACACTTATGTTCTCAATCAAATGGTGCTAGCACCCCAATAATCTGGCCAAGATCCTAATTATTTGGCATACAAAAGAAGCTCCATACAATACTCCAGTAGAAACTATAAGTTAAAAATTATTTAAGTACTTTGGGAACTTATAATGGAGCCACTAGAGCAAAATGTTCATACAATGATGTTGGCTGACATTGAGGGTAGTCGATAGTATTCAAAGCACTCAATGTATATTTCATTTATAAATAATTGCAACTAGGAAGAAAATAAAAGAACTCGGCTCTCACAGTGGTTTATATTGATTCATACAGGTACAAAGTGCACATCCATTTCACCTTTCCAAAAATTTCACAAAACAACAGAACTTGATATTTTAAGTTTTAAGTTTGAGCACAAAACTAAATTACCTATAAATGAAATCACCACAAATAGTGAGTGAGCTAATTGTTTATGAAAGATTTTAAACAATGGAAAAGAGTACAAAAAGAAAAATTTTATTACACAAAAACATCAACTTTTTCAAATAATTCTTTTCAGGCTTCCAGATAGACAAGACAAGCTTCCTGGTCTATCCTTTTGACCTTCAAGGCAAATTTCGCTGTCCCTTCAGATATAGAAAAAAAAATGTAGAAATAAAAATAATAATAGAAAAATTAGTTCAATCCACAAGTGTTTCATATTTTTCGATTATTTTTTGAATTTACATTTACTATTTCATAGCTATAATTTTGAAGTCTACAATGGGCAAAATATCTATTTCTAATTAGGTTTATACTTCTTTTCCTTCCCTTTCTCATGAAATACCAGTCTGAAATCAAACATTAAAAAAAGAAATAATTATATGAACATGCACTCATTAATATATCAATTCACAATATATCCTTTTTTTCCCATTAATTTACAAAGGTTAGATATTAATCCATATTGTTCATCTACCTAATTTCTTTTTATTCTGAACTTGTGAATGGTATTAATTTTCATTAAATAAAACCAAACTGATAATGGTTGCTGTTTTGCAAAAATTCTTTCTCAAGTATTATTTAACCTAGAGATGAGTTGGTTCCAGATCTGGGTTATCAGTTTCACATGTTCTTGGCAGAACCGAAAGTGAAAATCTATTTCAGTTACAATTCCAGAACTGATCTCATAGAAAAATTGAAAATCAATGTTTGCTTAGAAAGTTTGACGCTTCATGATAAGATACAAATTTCAATTAGATTTGGTGGTTATTATTACAACTTATTTTGTTCATAATAAAACCATAACAAACAAAAGTTCAGTAAAATCGTGGTATTGCAGTTATAAAGGTGTGCTCACACTGTGTCCCTGTTGGGAAATGGATAAAGGCAAGAGGCAAAACACCAAATTCTCTGCAACCACACTTCAATTAGCATTCAGGTTTTTTTATATACAGATGACCTTCTCATGAAAGTATCTAATACAGAATGTGAAACTATCAGAAGACCAAAGGCAAATTTGCCCTTCAAACTCAGGGTAGTTTTCAATGAGGAGGTTCCCATTGTCATTTTCAGCAAGATTGTATCATCCAAATCACCGATTGCATTTTCAACTGGTTTTGTCAGTTGGTGTATACAAACACATAGGTCAATATGGCTTGATAGTACTGCACAGACAGAAAAAAAATGTGAATATAAATATTGACCATTACTTTAAATGAGATCCTAAAAATGAGAATGTCAAAATAAATGTGGAAATCACTGAAACAAGCATCTCCCATTTCTTCTGGAAATTTATGAAGCTTATTACCATACCTCTACCAGCAGCAACAACAAAAAATTATGTTGCACAAACATGATTTAAGAAATTTTGTTAATAATTATTTCCTTATTAAACCAATTATGAATAAATAGTATTCCTATACAAAGCATTATAGAGGTAATTCCAACCACTCCACTACAACGAACTAATATACAACCAAATAAAAATACTGTCTGTCATACAATCCACTCACGTTTCTATTCACAACAGGTTTCTGGTGGTAAAAAAGAAAAGGCACCAATAGTTGATGATAGGAGTAAAATTTATCCTAAATAAAAGCAAGAGGAGTGGGTGGTCAATAGAACTCCTACAGTATTTTATTGTAAAGTCTTATTGCAACTTTTGGAAGTTCTTAGTATTTTTATACGCACCCTATGTTCAACTTAGTAGTAAAAGTGTAGATCATCTTCATTATTTTTAGTGCAAGAATCAATAAAGAATTATTGTCTCTTAATGCAAACAACTGGGGAGCCTGATCACATCAAATGGAAAATGTATGACAGAAGTAAATGCTCAAATTGCACTGGTGGAAGTATCCTTTTCAAAAAAGAAGCCTATTCTAACATCCAAGAATGTTAACTTGGAGGTATGGAAGCACTTCGTGAAAAGTTTTATACGGAGTATTGTAAGCTATGACTCTAAAACATGGACCCTGCGAAAAGCAGATGTATCGAAACTCAGGACATTTGAGATGTGGTGCTGATGACAACTGCTCAAGATACCTTGGACCGATAAAGTCACAAATAAAGGTTCTCCAAAGAGTAAATGAGAGATGCACCTTCGTTGAATCCTTAAACAAAAGAAGAAATAGCTTGGTTGGCCATTTGTTTCATCATTGTGACCAGTGCACCACCCTTCTCGAAGGGAAGCTGGAAGGAGGAGGAGCAAAGGAAGACCAAGAACTCAATTTATAGATGGCATTAAAGGTGTACACACCTATTGCCACCTGAAGGTATTAGCCAAAGAAAGATGATGTTTGGAAGATATGCATGTTACCCACTAACCTAACATTTGAGAAGAAGAATGCAAACTACAGGATTATTCAGCACCATTAAACAATTCATCAGACATAATTGTCTCAATCCAAGCCATTTTACAAAGAAGAAGAATAGAAATATTAAGTCAAGACTGTGGATAAACCCATTGGAGAAAACAATGCTTCTTTCTCAAGAAAAAATACAAAAGAGGAGACTTTCCCTTCATCACATTAAAGACACCTCAGGATAGCAAAGAAAAATGAGAGAGAAAGCAGGGCTTTAATTTCAAGGTTCCCTTCTCCTTCTCATTCCTCTTGTTCAATACTGTTGTAAATTAAAAATGAGTCGATGCAGATTATTTTGCTTTAATTAACTCATTTTCATGTATTAGTGAGGTTCTCAAAAATTCAGAAATATTACCTGAACAGAAATTATTATTTCTCTATACTCTACAAAATATTTCCAAGAATTTTCAAATAAATTGTGAATACAAGAAAGATACATGTTAAGTTATGTACAAATTTATACTCAAATGCAAATTTGGATAAAAATTAGAATTTGGAAATGTTATACAATTGAAGAATAATAATTATTAGGTGAAAATACAGTATTATCCACCTTTCTTGAAATATATATTGGAAAGAAGAATAACAAAGAGGTATATGGTTCAGCCACTAATTAGTATTACAAATAATCACACAATTAATTAAATAACCTGATTTGAGGAATAAGAAGAGACATTTTCACACAAAAATTAAGTTTTGAAGGTAATATTTCAATTATACTTGTAGTAGATAACAGTTATCACTAAATACAAATTGAAAAAAGTAATAACAGTTAAAAATTGAAAAGAAAGTAATATGACCTTACAATTAACAAAAATTCATTAAAGGAAGAGTGATGTTTAATTGTCTTCAACAAGGACAGTTGAATATTCTTGTATCCATCCAGTAGTAAGTACTAATGTATATTGAAGAATGGATTGGCAATAAATTTACCATCTTGCTTTACACCATTGAAAGAACCTTTAACGCTGATAAGGAGATAAATTAATTAACTATATACATATAATTTACAATGATTTGATCAACTCTTTTGAGAATTACAATTTAAAATAGTTACCTAATATGGTCACTGTCACTTGGATGAGTAGAATGCAAGGAACTTAAGACTGTTCGACTCTAACATTGCCCTGAAGGAGATCAGAGAAGCATGACGGAAATATTGGTATTCAAATATGAATTGGTTGGTTTAGCTTTCCACAAACATATTAGACTGAATGCTCTCAATTTTACTTCTTTTCTAAAATCTCCCATTCCAGTCTTCCTTCCATTTCTTGTGTCGAAAAATCCAGAAATGTTAGCTCCCAAATTGGCACACCTAAAACAGAAAAACAATAGTTCATGAAAGTTTACACAGGCTGAATATTAAGTAAGGGAACAAACTTCAGGGGGTGATTTCTGACAGGGGCAAGAAAAGTTCAAATCAATGTAAATGGATAGTTGGTCAGCATTAAAGTGGTACATTACATTACATTACATCTTGAATGGTATTAATTTACCATTCCTGAAGTTTATTCTGTACAGTACAATTTTATCGATTGATGTAAATTATATGTAATGAGAGCAAATTATACATGCACGTCACATACAACTAACCAAGATTCAAGGGACACCAGACAGAAGTAACACTTCCCCAAAAATTTAAAACTTTTGAATACTTTTAAAATTTTACTTAATGCATTTACAGTTCTTTACATTTACTAACTAGACAAGATGGTGTGGAAAATTTTCATCTCGTGCTCAAGATATTGCTAAGAAGGTAACATGTTTTTTCATATCTTTGGAATAATATTTTATGAGCACTATCTCTTGAACTTCAAACGATTCGCCTGTCTTTCCTAAAAAATGCTTACATATATTTCATTTCTCATTTTCCTCATTCTCTTATCTTTCTTTTTTAATAAGACATAAGTGTAAAAAGTGAGAAATTTTCTTCATGATGACATTATCATGTTTTGGGAGGTATACTAGTTCTGGCTCAGACTGACAGCTGGTGCGCCCTCCCAGGAAGAGGATAAATGCACCCTTGGAGGAGGATAAGTGTGCCCTCTTTTTAAAACAAGAAATTAAACACTTTAAAATTATCTCTCAGTGCTCTTCTTCAAGTGTTTTTTTTCTTCTAAAAAGAGTACCGAGGATTACAACAATAATGGTGTAATGTCTCATGTATCAATGTCCTGGAAGTTTTTTTAATCCATGGTGTATTTTGTACTGACCCACCCTCAAAATTACTAAAATATTAACTCTTCAAAAGTATGACAAATTTTCTTACAGTTTTTTAGCAATTCTCTTCCTACCTCAGTTCCCGGGGTGTTCCTATGCTTCCGCCCTAACAATGTAAGGTCTGTGCCCTTTTGGGACTCCCAGTCTGATCCTGAACTAGTCTGAGGTCAGTTGTGTAGCCAAGGAGGGTTGGGAGGAAGAGGAAGGGAAGGGAGGAACGTCAAAGTCGATTGTAGTATTGAAAATTGAAATAAACTAGGTAATCATTTGTACTTTTATCAAATGACAGCAATTTTTTGCTAACTACAGGTAGAAATTGAAGATGGATCCTCTGAGAGAAGGATTTGGGTTTCACTCTTGACCTATCGCCATGTTCAACTGGTTGAAGTTACATCACCTTTCTCTCCACTTGTGAAAGATTCGTAACAATATTTTGTTGTGTATTCATATTTTCTAACAAATAAAGGAAAAATTAACATCAATTTGTCTGTACTTTTCAATATGCAGAGATGGCTATAAGTTCATATACTAAAATATATTAACTAACTGAAATGGAGGGATCTTGCCAGTGGGAAATAGGACCTCTTCCTCCAAAGCACAGCCAGGTTTTGAAATTTGGAGGGGGGGGGATGGCTAATAGGGGGGAAGTAGATTCATCTTCTCATCTCTGCACCGAGTGCACAGAAACACAGCAGTATTCCCAAACAAAGTTACAAGAACTTGCCAAATTGTTCTCAGTTGGCATGAATGGTTAATATGCTATAGAAGCGACAATTTCAGCACACGTCATGTTCAACTTGATATTATGAATCAATAAAATATGTTAAATTCACAAGACGAATTTATGTATCACATGTACGAATTACGTCCGGGAAATTGGAATGGAAGTAATTTTTTCATTTTTATTTTGTAAATTTATTTTGTTTTCTTAGAGTATTTAGGCGAGAAGGGTAGGTTGCTTGGTTGCATCTGACTAACTATATGCTTTTCTAATATTTCAATTAACATCCATTTCTCATTATTTTCGGGTCCAAAAAGTAAGAATAACTGTATTTGATTTAATGTATTGCATTATGAAGACTTACACTGTGAGCAATTTCTGAATAATATCTTCAAAGTTCGTTTTAGCATACTTTGAATACATTATAAGAATGAGCCTCCAATAACCAGGCCTTCTCAATTCGGTGCCCAAGGTTAGTTGTCCTCATCAGCCGGCCACCTTTGGCGAAGGGAAAAATTCGGTTTACATCACACTGCTTCGTACCTCATCACTCGACACCAAACGTGGCGCCGAGAACCTCGAGGTGCTTACGCAGAAAGACAAATGGCGCCGCCCGCGCTCTCTAGATGCGACAGTGAGAATCAGACTAACCAATTTTGTGCATATGCTTCGCAAAAGATCCACTAGGAAGCGCTACAAACCAACAAAAAGTTCACCCCGGAAACTCAAATTACTTCACGACATCGCCATGTGGTGTTAGGAAGTAAGAGGAAAACAATTCGGGTCTCAAGAAAGATGCAGAGAACTCATCAATGAGCATAAATTCATCTTATTTTTAACGAAGATTTTGTGCTAATGACATGGTCTCTTATTATACAAAAAATTGCGACAAATTTAATAAAAATTGGACATAAATTAAATTGTCATCACATAAGCCCGCGCTACATCGTCTTTCTTACAAAAAAATCTTACCCGGACAATACGTGAAAAGAAACAGTTATCTAGAATGAAAAATGAGGATGAATACGTGAAATCTCTGGAAGCGCGGTAGGTTTCATTCAGAAAATTCTTCCTCTGTGTGTTGTTCTGGGAAGAAGGATAAAACAAGCATGGAGTCACGAAGTTGCGAACAGTGTTGCTACGTGGTATACACTATTGGGCAAGAATTTGAATGATAGCAATATTTGAAGATGGTTCTCGCTCGCGACGTATGGGAGAGATCTTTTCGGTTCATTTTGTGTCTCAACTGCGCTCGAATATGCCTGGAATGTAGCGAGGGCCTAGCTGGAATGCGGGAGCAGCAACGTTGCTAGATTTCGAAACTCATGCCTGCCCGAGGCAGAAGTGCATTCCTAAGCCAGTCATTCTTTCGTCCTTCTCGCTCGCACGCTTTGTCACTTCCCCACTGGGAATTTATTACCCAAGAAATGTTAACCAATCACAAATAATTGTACAGAGAAAAATGTCACGTTTGTATACCATGGTCACAGTATATAACCCTGTTTCAGGGAATGCGAATATAATCCCTAGACCAATAATTTAATTTGCAATTCCGAATTAAACAATTCAGTTTTTCAAAAGGCACGGTCATAAGAGTTTGTCGAACCACGAGAATGTTTGGAAAACTCAGAAGCAGATGGAGCATCAGTATGTTTTCTTGGAGAGAAAAATGAATTCCAGACTGGCTAGTCAGGGTGCTAAGCAGGAGCAGAAAGGAAGATGAGAGGCGAGTTCCGACAGAGAAAGAAGGTGTGCGAGAGAGGCAGCTTTCCGCATACCTGCACGCCCTATTCCCCGTCTAAACAGTCAGGAATTCAGGTGCCCTGTGGCCAGAGGTAGAGAAAAGTTAAAGGAAGCGACTTTCGGCCTTAATGGTAAGCATGTGGAACTAGCCAGAAGGGTCAGTGTCCACTGGCAACAAACTAGTAATTTGACGAACACAGGAATGTCTTTTGCCACTTTCTCACCTCGGAATAGTTCTAATGTAGGGGAACAAGAGATTGGATAAACACTCAGCAACTAGTTACAGGTCCTCCTCCCTCGTATTTCATTCATAATTTTGTCGATTCTCTGGTCCTGTTCATAATCGCGTATTTTACATTACCTGTAAAAGATAATTATTTTGATCTCACAAAGTTAAAGTGAGTAAAATCAAGAAACTTTCCCATCATTGTTATCAAATATAGGTATGGAGAAAAACGAGTACGTATTTCAACTCTTCGTACTTGCTGCATATTTTTGTAGCTGATAGTTTAAAGGACAAAAAATAAGAACAGTTGGCATTGTTTCTTTTGACAGTCAGACGGAAACAAATGTACAAAACTAAATTCTCAGAATGGTGATAGTGTCTTTAAAATATTTTATTATCGGGGGAACATTGTATCACTTAAGAATTTTTATTTACACAACAATTCCTTTATTCACAAAATAAAATAAGATTACAATTTTTTTCATGTTACATAACTTGTGGAATTCATTAACATACGATACACAAAAGATATTGAAACAGATTTTATGATTCCTTCAAAAGACAATACATTAGAATTAACAAAGACATTCGATCATGCGCAGTCAGAGTTCCATCCAGACTTATCGGATAATGATCGCATCATTATCCCTCGTTAAGAACCAGTAATAATACGTAATTTAACAACAATCAACACTTCGACATCGCACTCTCAGACACCTCATGTGCTCACCGCTAGAGCGCCGCGCAAGGCAAGCGGCTTCCCACGAGTCAGTCATTGTTGCCAACCTGCTACGAGAAATTCCACAGAGGCGGACCTATCAACAAGACGATGCCCTCGGACGCACACAATTCACCGAACTCCAGCGGGTCACGCCGAAACACCTTTAGCAATGGCCGACTTCGCAAGCACGAACAAGGCAAGACCACAGGTACATTTTATGACATTACTCAACCATATTAAGAGGTCTTTTAATAATCAGCCAAAATAGTTAAACATGTATTTTATCCATGTATTCATAAAATTTTGTACAAAGCCAAAAATATTTGTCACGGAATCAAGTTCTTTGCCATAGCGAGAATATATCGCTCTCGGACATGTAACACATTCGAACGTTGGGTCCGAATGGAGCTTTCGTTTGTGTGCTCCAACGCATGCGCAGTTGTCGCCGCCGCATGCATCGAAGGCAGTCATCGCGCCCGTCCGCGCCCCGAGCAGGGTGAAAGGGCCTGGGTCGCCCCTGGAATGCCGAAGCCGCCGCCTCCTACTCCAGCAGAAGCCGCTACCGCAGCCTCCACACAGACAGAAGTCGCCACCGCGGAAACCAGCAGAAAGAGAGGGGGCGGACGGTCGAACGAATGTACATATTCGAGGTTTCGGTAATCTACCGATATATTTGCCCTCTGTAGAACGCCCTCGCTGAAATCGACGAGTCCTAACAATAAAACTGATTCATAAACTTGGTTTCTTGAGATTTCAACTGCCAGAAGGCTGATTGGAGAATTGCACGACTACACTCTATTTGCATTACTATCATTCCCTATCGATGAAAGAGACCAAAATTCAAAAAAAAAGATAGGATACCCAACTTGTCACTTTGTTCCTTGCATGCCAAGGGTATTCCAAACACAATCATTTCTCTCAACAGCTTTTCCAATTTTTACAAGGGGTTGCTAAGAGAGGCGATATGATGTGTCATAGGTTACGACGTTTTTCGTCGGACAAATGCCTTTGCTCATACCGTCCTGATATCATATGGCTAATGAGTGTTGCTGATGGTAGGGAGATGGGATGAATGAAATGGAAGATAAAATCATATGCACAAACAACATCACTTTCCACAAGATTCACGACTAAGAAAGTTTGAGACTGAATCTAGAGACCCAGGAAAGACGCTGAACGCACGTTAGTCCAGTCATTCCAGTACAAACTCTTATAAAAGGCCACACACTTATTCGCATTTGGATATTTCAAAGGAAAATCTAACAACTCTCCTTACCCAATCCTTTACATGGTTTGGCGAAGGAGCAGGCCTTATGACCTGAACAACTCATTTAGTTCGTTATAATGGTCTTGCAGGAAATCGAATTCAGATTTTACTGAGAAGTGTCGTACTCGAGAGAAGGGATACAGCTTGGATTTCTCGGACAGGGGGCAAATTGATTTTGACGCCATCTCTACATAAATTTACCACACCATTGAACTAAATTACCCAACGTTTGTTGCCCCCAGATACACGGGAGATACCAGTAGATCAATAACAGAGAATTGAAAAAGGGATTTAAAGGTAATTAACAATTTGATCAACCCAATGCACAATCTTTTACATCTTGTCGCTGGCCTTCAGTATTCAAAATATTTACACATCCATAAATCCTCACAACAAGTACAGAGAAGATCCTTTCAGTTCCTAGGATAATTTTGTAGAAAAAAATGTCAACAGTTTGGTCCCATCTGAAATAATTCTGTAGTGAAGTTTACTCCAGAACCTCAGCCAATAGGTCAATCTAACCATTTCCCACGTCGCAGACAAGTGCAACAGGTAAACAGGATAAGACGCAATGCAATGTGTGTCATCTAATTCAGAGCAATAATGTAATGCTGTTAATAAATTAAGCAAATGGAGGTTCCGGAGAAACAATTTGGGTTAAGGGTATGTTCTGAAAACATTCGCCGAAATGCCTCATACTCAGCGAGCGAAACAAGACTACACCAGATATGTAAGTGACCAGACAGGTAAGTTAAATGCAAGAACAAGAAACTTTCCCGTATCAATACAGTACCTGACATTTATCCAGCAGGAGAAAACTCGCCAGTACTAATTCCTGACCAAAGAAGAATGTATCATTGGATCCAGTGTCATTTTCGTCCTTTGTGTACATATACGGACAGAAAAGAAGTGACTGCATGAAATTTTTAAAGAAGGGATATTTTTGGCTAAAGAAAAAAGAAAATTAATATTAACATAAGAAAGATATGAACGGTATATAAATTATGTGACGCAGATATGACAAATTCGAGTAAATAAAAGCAAGCTAGACGTATATAAGTGCCCGTCTCTTCGAGGCAAGGACAGAAACATAGCAACAATAAGATATTAACCCAGATGTGATGGTTAATAAGTGGAGAAAAATATAGAAAATAAAGTGATATTAAGAAAGTTGACTTGCAATGAGAAACGTTGGATGCAAGACGGCCTAAAAACCAATGGACCAAAATAAACGGGGAAAAATGTACATATACCACTTAAGTTTTCATCCAGGGGTTGTATCATGGAAGGAGAAAAAAGGAATCCATTTATTTTTCTGCACCCTTTCAAAAAAAACAAATATAAACAAATATTTCGCGTGGGGCAGTTTCAGCAATTTCGGACGTATACGGCCAGAAAGTATTGAGGAACTTCTTTCATTTATCATGAATCAATGGTGATGATATTCCGCAAATTGCGCGCAAAAGCAACCCACACGATCCAGCCTTCCGGTTCCTCGAATGACGTCTCCTCGTGTACCTGACGCGGGCGGCGCATGCGCCATGCGGGCGCGGGTCGGAGTGCCCAGCTGACGCAGTCGCTCTCATTAGCGCTGGTGGCTGGCGACCTTGCGGGCCTCCGCGGAGGAGGCACCGGCCACAGGAGCGCGCTCGCGGGAGCCCGCGCCCCACTATGCCTCTTCATGAAAGATTCAGTAAATAGCAATAGACAAGATACACAGAAGTTCCAGAGACACAGTATGAAGAGTATAAGTAGCGCAACATAACCCCCTCTCTCGTCCGCCAGCTACTAGCCAGTCTGCAAACTATGGCTGGGTCAGCTAACAGGGTGGGATGGTCGCATTTCCACGAAAACGGCTTCGACGTACACTGCTCTTCGTCGAACTTCGGTAGAGAAGTACGGAAGGTGTGCGCCGGACTAGGAGACCCTTCGCTTTTGAGTGACATGTTTTTAGAATAGCGTTCATTTTCTTCCTCTTTCACCCCCACACAATCACTTTCGGCTCGGTAGTCGCAGAGGAAGTAATGTTGCGGTGGGTACACCAGCACTAACCAGCAAGTCGTCGCTAGTGCTGGTGTCTCGCTCGTGTAAACGAGGAGCATCGGATATTTATTAATTTATCAATATATCGGATATTATGTATTTCCTGATCGACAAATGTTCAATATTGATGTATTGTAAAATAATATGAATTGATGAATACGTCAATTATTTTTCTTAACGCTTTTCTTTTCAATATTTACGCAACACACTGTACGGAAGAATTGGGAGTTTTTTCTAATTTTAAAAGAAACCACATTCACTATTTGAATAACGGGAGATCTGTCTTGCCTCGATTATTTACAGTCGACTTACTAAGTTGGCACAAAGGTAACTGAGTGAAGGATTGCACAATGGTACATTTTTAAATAATTACATGGATGCTGAGCAATGCCTTTTAAAGACTTCAGATAAAATAATTCTTAATCCATTGATAAAGTGTTTTCCTGTTCTCACTTCCCCGGCTGTCGGTACAGCAAATGCAGGAAACAATTACTTGCGACAGAGTCCTGTTATGATAAGCGACATGTGTTTTTAACCGTAGTTTAATCACACTAATGCTCATTCATTTATTGCGTTCATAATTGAGCGACAACAGAAATGGTAGGGAAGTTCTCAGCTAAAAGAAAACGCTATGTGCACATTGTAGTCTAATGCGTATGTCCTGATATCATTCGTTTATAACTATACACAGATTTCTTTTGTGACGAGTTGAAATTAACCGCTACTCAGTCTTATCACCATATCCTTGATAACATCATTTCCCTGAACGACCAGCATCACTGCATTACATTTACACAGGAACGTAGTTTCAGTCATGTACAATTTAAGTGAGAATGAAATGAATGCACTAGAAATAAATCGAATTAAACGTCTGTGAAATGAAAACGCAGACAGTATAAATATTGTAAGCCATATTTTTATAAAATTATTGCTTTTTGAAATTGCTTATAACATGTATTATTTTGTTATATTTATTAATAATTCTTCCTCTAGTTTGTGATTTTAAAAATGTTTTATTTGTTTTATTCATGATGAATCTTCTGACCAATTAGTCATGAAAATAAAATTTTATAATTGTAATTGTAACTTTGATAGTTTGTTGTAGAAATAAAATATACTACTGTAGATTTGGTTTGTTCGTCATATGAGAAGTATTAATTTTTTACATTATTTTAATTGCAGAAATTTAACTTTATTGTACACTGTGTATGATTGCATGTAAGTATATTTTCTGTGCGAATGGTTAGGAGGAAGAGCGGGCAAAATGACTAAGATCTCGCCACACAATTAAGGCATTGTAATTACTATAATTAGATTTTAAAAAATTAAACTTGCAGAAAAAATCCCACTCGTAATAAAGAAACGAAAACTGCGATCCAAAATCGGAGAACATTAAAGAATAAAATTATTAGAAAAGTACTGAGTAGAATAAGGTTGGAGAAGTGGCATTTTTTGTGAAAATATAAACAAATACTTGCGGCTGATATGTAGTACGAAATGTTCAAGCAAATACTCTAGCTTCCGAAAATTCTGGCAAGTTCTACCAAGATTTCGAGAACCTATTTACAACGGTGAAATGGACGCGTGGGGTAGCTGAAATATATTCTCATGAAGTATCACTCCAAGCACCGTGAATTAATTATTACACAAGCATGTCTGGTGAAAGTAATCGCTGAAAAAACAAATTCTTAACACACTCCCTAAATGAACGGTCTAATTGCAAAATCAATTCACGTGTTATTCGTCACTTTCTTCTAGCAACATTGTTATTTCAAAGTTGGTTACTGGGAGAGAGTTGGAAATTGAGACTGTCGTTTACTCTGAAACTGTCTCAGGGTTCGTCGCTTTACGGAGACTGTAACTAGTTACAGGTCGACATACTGAAGTTCACTTACACTGGATACCCTATGACTCAAAAAACTATGACAGGTCTGATATTTCGGCACATTAGACGCACCGAAAAATGATCAAGAACACCAGTCTCTCGATATACGGTGAAAGAAAACTGGAAGTATCGGAACATCAAAATGGGTAGTTTGAACGTTACCGCTCTGAATTTTGTAAGGTCGACGTCGAGATGCAGATACGTGATAAGGGAGAGGAAAGGCGGGGATACATGGTGGAGTCGAGGACGATCTCTCCGATCGGGGAAGTCCAAGACGTAGGAAGATTTGACACCCACACAAGTGCGAGTCACTCGTCTGGCCCCTGGTCCATTTAGTAGGACTTTCACTCGGCACATTCCAAACAGCGCCGCTTTCCCACGCCCACTTTCTCTGTCCCCTTCGCCACCCCGTATGCCGAAACCATCCTCAACACGGACTACGCGAGACTAGAACGGGTACGAATTGAGAGTAACGGTTGACCGGTTGCGGATGGCTTTTGTTGCCCTCACCTCCATTTTAAGATATTCATATTTGTATCATACAGTTAACACACAGTGGCTAATGTGAATGAAAGTTGAAAGTACTTTCGCAGGAAAACATCGCATATTCTCAGTGGGTAAAGCAATAGTATCGAAAATCTCCCAGGAATGAGTCTCGAGAACAAGAATGAGAAAGTATAAAATTCTTTTAAAATCCCTTCAAAATTTTGTTAGAAAATGGGGTGTTTTGGAAAATGGCGTAGAACGGCATTCCATGAAAGAAAAACGGCGCCAAGAAAATGTAAAATCGTAAAAAATGCACGTCACAAAATAATATTACAGAAATGCGCTCATTGACCGGCTTTAAACTCAAACCGCATTCTAGTCGGGTGACCATTGACGATTCTACCCATGTTCTTTTTCTTTTGGGGTGAAGAAGGCCCGGAATTGATATTGTTGACTTGAATACGTTACTTATGTATAAGAATATTTCTTGAATATTAAAGATCTAAAGACTAAAGAGGAGCAAATTTAATAAAATTCTTCCTCCTCACTTAATTATGAAAGGGGCACAAATACTGAAAAATTTATGGTAACATTGTTTTACGGAACCAATACCAAGAAACGTTTGAGGTTTCAACAGTCCATAAATATTACTGGCAAGATGCAAAGTGTACTAAAAATATACTTTTTTAAGATACATTCCACCGGCATGATTGATATACACTATGTCATCATTGTAAACTAGCCGTGTAAATAGTAATACTTCGTAGTAACTTCACTTTATATCCTACACTCGCCCTAATGTTGAATAGTGTGATCACTCTTGGGAATAGCAAATCGAGAAATATTCAAAGTGACTGTACAGATAGAAATCCACGATGAGCTTTAGATAATAACCGACCTATGTAGAGAGATAAGTCTAATGAGGCATCTGTTTTACACCTTCTAGCGTATGAAACAAGTCTAACTCAATTTTCAGGAAATTTTGCGTACTAGCTCGTCAAAGTATTCAGATTTTAGGAAATACGCGCTTCACGAAACAAAGAGCTGAATCCTTTTTGCACTTTTCTTAATATCGCACGCTCTATTCATCACAGACCAATCTTGAAATCACCCTAGTATACCCTTTTCGTATCACACTGATAGGAGCACCAATATTGACACCATATGTATGTTCACAAGTAGCATTTGCACTTGTAACAATATTTTAAGGAATATTTCCTACACATCCATGAATTGTGACATAATACTAGAATAGTCCTGAAAGCAGAAACTCGTAGACCGGAGTGAATCGCGGAGACACGACACGAATGGATCGAGCAAGATGACACCGACTGCAAACTCGCGACCCCACGTGGACACTGCCCCATCACCCACATCAGCATATCCAGCACAGACGCGGGTTCGCATTAAAACGCGGTACGATTGGGATGTAGGCATCATTTTATGCGCGGCTGTACGAAATCAAACACGAGATGAAAGCCGCTCCCCCGCGGTCTACCCGCTATCCATCCCTTCCTCGCCGCGCGCTCCCCGCTCCGCTCGCTCTCCATGCGCGCCCTCCTGCCCGCCCCGCTCGCTTTAGCGCCGTATAAAGCGAGTTCAATACATTCCGTTTGCCGACATTCGACCGTGGGATTAGTACATGAGAAAAAGTCGCACGGTCCATGTATGGTGCATGCGTTGGTTGGATGCTGGATGTGTTGCTAAGAGAGAGCGAGAGCGCGCGCGGTCGCTCCGGAGAGCGACGGAGACGGGGAGAAGCGATATGGAGCGGGGTGGATGCAGCGGGGAGGGCGGAGCGGGGAGTGCGCCGCGCCGCGGCTGCCAGGAATGTCGAGGGGAAGGGACAACACAAGGTTAGGCCTACTGGATGCCATTCCTCGGAAAAACGTGGGGCTGAGACGACATAGACGGCAACAGAGGCGGAGAGGACGGCAGCGAGCGCGCGCGGCAATGCGCTGTCCCCCTGCGCCGCGTACAGCCTGCACGTGGCCGCCGCGCCGGTGCGACGCCCAGTCGCGCTCTTTAAACTCCCCACATGTCCCGCGCGCGGACTCGGGAGCTTTGTACTTCGCAGCTGTGCCGTTCGCCGTCCGTCCGTCCGTCCGCGGAAGAGCTGCCGCGAGCGCGAGGAAAAACGTTCGCCCCTCGCCTATCGAACTTCACGCGTCCGGCCGATCGCCTCACAAGACGGATCTTCACTGCACCGAAGCTTGCGCTTCTTCAGTCCTCAGTTCATCATAAGCGAGTGCACGTTGAATGGTCGAGAGCACCACTGTTCTATAATTATTGTTCAAGCAAAAAAACAAAGCTCTCTGGTATTTCTGGTCTCTAGTATTTGCAAGCATTGGACCACGAATGGACTACATGGCTGAGTCGGATCCGGTCGCGGGTGAACCAAATGCCTCTGGTAGTAAAACATCAGGTATCATGTTTGCCAGTAAATACTGTGTAAATGCCAGAGCCAATAACGATTAGTTTTGACTCAAATTGTTTTTTGGATGTAAATACTTCTATGATCGTACTATCAATCCAAAAATAAGTAATTTCCCGATCTCTAACAATATAAATTCATTTTGAAGAATTTCTGAGACTAGCAATGGCGAAAAAAACGGGTAGACGAGTTCTTTGTTCCAAAATCATGAAATGGAACTGTGTTAACACGCCTGATTACGCTTGGATATCATTTCATAACCAAGTACCTAGAAGAGTCAATTTCATAAATCTAGCATCGATGTTCCCACACCCTGACGCTCGACATAGCAATATGCGAACATTTTATGCAAATTACTGCAAGACACGTAGCATGGGATGACGTGTCATTTTCAGTCCGCTTATCCTTGGAGTGAACAGTCGTAGAACAAAAGTAGATGTTCGCCCCGTCCCTAAATTGGCGGAGCAGCTTGGGACCGCTCACTGCTCTCTCGTTATTGCCACACTATCTGGATATAGACGAGTCTCTGGTCCATACTCAGAGTTCACGCAATAACGAAGATTTTCGACATTTTAGAAAAAGAAAGCAATTCAATAATTTAACGGGAATATTTCTTTTCAATTTTGGTGCACAAGTAACACTTCAATTTTGGTACGCGCGAATTTTTAGAAACTGACTTCACTTAAAACTCACTGGCAACATCCGACCTCCGTGATGTCGATTCGACTACGTGATTGTCTTTGATTCTCTAGTTTAGGTCACGATACTTAACGTTCCTTTCATTACAATGCAAACATGAGAACAGGAGAGAACATGCTTTCGGTAATGAGACGTTCTTTATTTCCAAACTAAGGTAGGTTTACATTGAAGTAACTCTTCTTATCAAACTAAAACGTAGGTAAAGTTAAAACAGATTCCTAATCCATAAGTCCTCATTTTTGTCACTTTTCTTTGATTTTGTTTCCCATTTATCTGAGGATGAGGTTTCTAGTGTCTTTGATGAAATTTAACCCAGTAAAGATAGAACATTACAAGGAAACTTATCACATAACATATAACTTACGTTATAACAAATAGAACACGTCAGCAAAATAGTTGTATTAGAGTCTACTAGTGCCTTATATCATCTAAAAAAGTCAATGTTCAGTGACTATGTTAAACAACTCTGTTCGGTGTTAAGATTTAGTTGGGGAGGGGATGTATCTAGGAGGTTAGTAAGAAAAATAACAATGAAGGGTTAGTTCATTCTTATTGGAAATAGGAAGAACTATTTTACATAACTGGGTTAAAATTTGAAGGTTATGGCATGAGATGCGCCGATAGCATCTTTTTCAATCCTGGAATTCGCGATACACCTCATGGGGCAATGCGAGACTTCATCTGCAGACCAATGATACGTCATACAAATATTATGATCCACACCACGTCTCCTTTCTTCACACTCCTAGATGACCTTCAAATTATCACAAAAATTTCCTTTTCCAGTAAATGACACTGCCACTGCATCTCTGTCGAATCTGAGTAGGTTGCTTGTTTGGCTTCTGGAATCGCGGATTGAGAAAGTATGTGATCATAAGTCTCTATTCAACATCAATTCACACTTTCGTTTATGACGAGAATATCTGAATAAGACTTTAAGTGAAAGAAGGAAGAAGTATAAAGTTTAAAATGGGAAGTTCGGAGGCACCTCCGACCCAACAGTTGGGGACGAATGACGAACAGAAAACAAGAATGCAATATGGCAGAACTACGTAAAGCTACTTGCAGTATCTGAAATGAAAGTTTACTAGAGTTATTCAAAAAGTGAAATGTTAGTTAATGGAATAGTCGGTTGCATCTAGAACACTCAAGGAGATACATGCACACTAAGTAGATGTCCTGATGCGAACTCAGCTGGATCTGTGGATGTATGCTTAGCGCAGCCACCGTAGATGCAAGATGATTCTACATGGAGTCAAGACATCAGTGGCTACGATCACACGTGGGCTTCTTCACACCGGATGTATGCTAGAACTGTGCGAACATTTGAGAACACGAAGACGCGCAGGTCATGTGAAGGTCGTAGCACGCGCCGTGAAGCTCTCCAGCTAGATGAGACTACTCCTATCCTCAGTTTCCCGACAAATGAAACCAGCCCCATAGGAAAGAGTACGAGCCCTGCGCTCGCAACTCGACCGTAAACTGATCCGCAATTGCAGTTCTCCAAAACTTCGATTTAATGAACGGATCCACCAAAAGACAACGTACACAAAGAGGGCAAAGAAGTGACGAAATTTCTCCGAGTAGGAAGTGAATAAACCAAATGGGAGGTTTAAAATTGAACGGCGAAGTACAAGTACTATACTACAAAGAAAAGGGATTGATAACTCAGCAAAATAAATATCCGAAGACAACTGAAAGTCTTCATCTCATGCGAGGAAGCGTGAGCAGAAGTTTCTGCTTTGAACACACAAAAAATATGGAGAGCAGAAAGACCAAAAAAACTATGTCAAATAATGCGTAAATACTTTATATATATTTACATATAGCATCGATCTTATCGGCTAAGCGTTTCGGGACAGTCATAGTTTAGGTTTCAGGCATATGTGAGAAAGGAAATTTGATCTGAGTAAAAGTAGATTTCCGAAGCGAAGTTATTTAAGTAAAAAACCATCTCCAGGGCCCGTTACTCTGATTTATATTTTCCGTGGTTTCGCCTCTCCCGCGAGGGTGAAATTTGGAACTGACTTTAAAATTGGATTCTCGTATTACAAACCATCCCTCACCTACTCCAGACAAATGTCGGTTCGGTACCATGTTAACCGGCAACCCAACATCTCTCCTTCCCAATTTCCTTTCCCAAGTCCAGCGGTTAGGTGGAAGAGCAGGTCTCATGGCCTGAACCTCTCCAAAAGACATAAAATAAATAAATAAACCATCGGCGATCACACGAACGTGGAATTTCCTACTCCAACTACATCTAAGACCCTTATTCGATCACAAAAATACTTTCTTAAGTCATGTGCAGTCATCCCTCTGAGGAACCTATAGAAGCATTTTCTGAATCGCACATCACCGTAATTATTTAAATTATTTAATGAATCCCCTCACTATTGTTAGTCACCAATCGTTCCACAATTTTCAACTACTAATCGGGCATAATTCATTAGATCACAACTTGAGATGTAAAACGTCTCGGCTGTGGCAACCGGGAGGGGGAGGGGTCAGCCAGGCGCTGAGAGGAGGCGGAAGAGCTGCGGTGGAGCAGTGTGCGGGTCTAAGTCGCGGTCCGGTGCAAGGTTGAAAGGGGAACGCCCGAACACCAACCGCTGCTCAGTCCCGGGGAGCAGCGTTCTTGATCTTCACGGTGAAAGGTGAGGGCCGCTCCTCCTGACTCACAGACGTCTGTCGCCGCCCCTCCTCTCATCAATCCGCGAATGTGGCGCGGTGGCGCCTACTGCCACCAGCAGACCAGCAATAGCCGATGGTACTGCTGCTGAAGCAAGCCCAGGACACTACTGTTCTCACGAATCTGACGTATTAAAATGTAAATGTATATTGGGCATGACTCAATGACAAAAGAAATCCCTCAAAATGCTTCGGCAATACGAGATTTTAAACAGGAGATAAATCGAAATAAATGTCAAACAGAAAATTCGCTATTTAAAAAAGGTCTCAGAATCAAAGAATAAAACTGTGTTTGACTAGTGGAAGCTAAAATTGATGGAGTGAAGAGTTTAACTTAAAATTTACCTCTCACATACGTGAGAGATCATATTTTATTTACTTAGTTATTTAATACCTTTTGGCGAGGTTCGGGCCATTTGACCCGCTCTTCCACCTAACCGTTGGACTTGGGTAAGGGAATTGGGAAGGAGAGATGTTGGGTTGCCATGGAACTTATGGTACTGAACCGACATTTGTCTGGAGTAGGTGAGGGAAACCCCAGGTGAAAACCTAGTTCGGCCGAGCAGGGTTTGAACCCTCGCTCTACCGCTCAGCGGGATCGTGGCAGCGAAGACGCTACCATTAGACCACCGCTGTCGATGGTAAATTGAGAACTCTTTGAAGAAATGATACATCTCGAGACATTGAGTCAGCTTCACATTCCTGTTATACAATTGGTATAGTAACGTATAGGTAGTGTATATTTATAGTTCACAACATAAAATAGGCCCAAATGACCAATTTCCTAAATAGTTTCGAAAGTCCGAATTTAAAAGTATCACAAATTTCGTTCTTTCGGTTAACTGAAAAAGGAATTCATATATCAAACGAATCTTTACCAAGTTGTTCGATAGCTCGAAAAACAAATTAATCTTGGTACTGTACAACCCATTACGACACCACTAAGTTCTGATTTCTAAAAATGCACTTTTTGGAAAAGAAAAGGAGTATAATCTTATTGGAGCACTAAGAAATATATCATTCATAGATCATACTCACTTTCCGTGTTAGAATAAATAAATAAATTTGAGAATTTATAAATTATGAAAGTGTTGTAATTAATAACAATATATAATTGATCATAGTGTCATCGTGTTACTTCCGGTCACCGTTAGTATAGTCCCTCTTCCAGTAATGCCAAAATCTATAAATAAATAAGAAAAACTCCATCAACACTTCACCATCAACTAATATAACGAATTCAAAAATCTGCACACATTGACTAGAGCTGCCTTAAGACTCCAAAACTTCTTTAGATAGAAAGAGAAATTTGACTAAATGAATAATTCCTACTGTGAAAAGAGCAAGCAATATACGGTAGAGTTAAAGGAATCCTAACAATAGACTAAGATAGAGTAGAATACACACACAATTTTTTTAAATTACGTAGTTAAAGGTACGACGACAATAGCGAGAAAAAATTGATGACATGAACAAGAAGTGGGTTCTATTACATACGGTATCACTTCTTCACACGCGGCAGTGCTCATTGTCCCACGCCCACTTGACAATGCTGTCTCTCATATTACTAGATTGTTTCGTTTGAGTTGTCTTTGCTAAACGTCCATTTTCTTTTTACGACTTACTTCCGACGTTCTCTCCCCTATACCTGACAACTGAAAAACTGACATTATCAATACTTCTGCAAGTATATCTTAGATAACCCTAGTGCAATGTTATTAGTTCCCTTGCATTTCATATTTAATAAACAATATTTGACCTCAATAGCGTCCCTCGAGAGAGACAGTAGAGCTCCTCGCTCACATAATGCAAACACTCAGATCCCTTCGGTTACGCCTCTGAGTGATCTGAACATCTTGCGTGTGGCTAAGGGGTTAGCGAGCTAGCTCACCACCAAGTCATTCTGGGTTCAATTCCCGGAGAAAGTTTTTTGTAGATTTTCACATAAATGTCCCAGTACATATAGCTCTGTATCAGTATCAATAATATTACTCTACTACTGCTCAGTATCAATAATATAACTATTACTAACCACTCCCATTAATATCTCCACGAGCGCCTAGTTGTTGGTAGACCCAGTGAATCGGCCCACCTACTAACAAAAGCCTACTACCCACTTCCTACCTCCTACGCTCCATGTAGATAAGCTTCAATAGCACACTATATTTCCCATTTACAAATACTACAATACAATACAAAAACATTTTGCATGTACCTGGGAGACTATGAGAACATTCGGTTGTCGCCAATATTCGATTCCACGAGCAGCAGCTGTATGCGAAGAGTAACCTCACAGTTAAACCCCCGCAGGCCATGGAGAGAGGAGGTGGAGACAGCCGGCGGAGTGGAGGAGGTGAGCGCACCTCGTAGAGAGAAGCGCAAACATCCGCCATAGGCAAGGCCACGCTACGAGGACATTGCCCATTATCACTGACGTCAGCATGTCCGTCACAGACGCTCCGCACAGCCCCCGTCCTGTCCAGGAGAACAGTTGCGCCCTTCTCCGACGCTCTGCGGTCACTCGACGGTGCCGCGAGGACACGAAAGGCCGTTTAGAGTTGGGGCGGAAATAGTGTGATTAACGCTCTTCTGCCTGAAAACCTTCCATGTTCCATTCGTTCCGGATACTTAAGTAGAACGATCCATAAATCCGTTCATATACGCTGTATATGTAAGGGACCCTCCATGAATTACGAAACATACCCTTGCGAGGGGGAGGGGGTTGTGATATCGTTACCCTGCTATTCCGCGGGGAAAGGAGGTGTTAGCATTGGTTTTATGTAACGCAAGGTTTTAAAGGATATTTTATAGGGTGTTTGTCACTGTAATCCACATACTCAACCGCTCCGTGAGAGCACTGGCAAATGAGGAACGAACAACGAAGTCAAGAGTATCAAAATTTGTGTACGAGTAATGAGTAGAAAAAAATTTAACAAAATTCTGGGTAAAATAGTGGAACCAGTAGATACAAATACGATCAGAACAAGCAACGTTGAAGTCCAATTGATCACGCATTGACGAAATATATACAATCAATATAATTATTGAACAATCCAAATGAGTTTAAATCAATACTTCCTTCTCTTGTGTAATTTGCACAAGCTTTTGCCTCAGTAAAGAGTGCCTGAAAAATTTATAAATTTGAACAAGGAATGATGTAATGGGTTCCAGCGTGACAAATGAACAATTAACTGAATCCTTTAAGATCCCTTCAAGTGCACGGCAGGGGACTTCCTTTTTTTTTTAAGGCATGTTAGATAGTACTAAAAGAGGAGTTTAATACACATGAAAAACATAGGCATATCATGGAATACACTGCAACCTTTGGAAGGCTTATGCTAGACATCTGCCCATTATTACAGAAATGCAATGATATGCAGGACAATATAAAAGATTGATGATTGAGTCTGGGAGAGGTGAACTAGAAATAAAAGTTAAGAAAGCAGAAGAAATACGGCGAACAAAAAGTTCACAAATGATAATGCCCTGGCAAAACCAAATGATAAAGTGTAGTATTTAATTCACCTGAGCAGTAATGAATCTGAAGATGGTGTAGTTGCAAAAGACGTCAATATTAGAATTTATAAGGTAAGAAGAAGATTCTCTACGCTCCGAAAACCTGGCTGTCAAACAGTAACAAAAATTGAAATTTTCATACAAGACTGAACGTTTTAATGGATTTGGAACATGGCTCGCGAAAGTGGATATTAAAAGAATATTGAAGTCTATTATAAATATTTGTCTTAGATATATTTGTATTGATGTGGTGGCCTAGGATAATATCCAATAAAAATTTATGGACAAAACTCATCATAAAAATATAAATTTGTAAATAAGACGTAGGAAATTGCATTTAGTTGGTCATACTCTGAGGAGAAATGAACGCTGTGAAGAAGTCATGTTTTGGAACACTCAGGTCACAAGAAAACTGAGAAACAGTTGACGAGGAAGTACACTCGCAGACGTACGGAAAAGAAGGGGTGAGTGAGTTGAGATCTGCAGCGAGTGATAGATGAAAGTGGAAATAACTAGTAAAGACCCATGCTCCTAAAGAGACTATGGGCATTATTATTATTAATAATATTATTTTGTAGTTGAATTTTGTTTTCCCAGCAAACGCTGACCTAATGGCCAAGTGTCCATTTCCTTTTCAATTCTCTAGAGATAAAAACTTACTAACTACATGAGACGTTGCAATAATGATGGCTTTCTGAAGAAATATGTAAATGTACTTGGGTAAATTTAATGATTTTAAACTGGAATGTATTGTTTTTAAAATTATTTCTGTTGCAGAGATTATTGTTACTATATGGACTTGTTTCATCTTCCAAATTCTATGAACTTCCTGAGAAAGAGGGGTGTATCTTGAAAATTTCTCAGCTAATGTCTTCTGTGTTTGGCACTTCAATGTCTATGAGGAATGTGGTCTTATTACTTTGGTCAATGAACGTTATATCTAGACAGTTGTAGTGGATGGATATGTCTGAGAGGATGACTCGATCAAAACAATTTATGGATTTTGTTCTCTAACACCTGGTCGATACTTTAGGGTTTTATCTTGAATGAGTTTGTGCTTATCAACAATTTTGTGATGAACCATTTTCTCCAACAAGTTGAGCTTGAGCAAGTACTCCGTCTGAGCAAAACGTTTGCACCCTGCAGTGATATATTGGATAGTTTCCTCCATCAGATGGCATTGGCGGCATTTGCTATCGCTTTCAGTAGTGTCTTATATATCCTGTAATTAAGAGTATTGATAACTTTATCTTGAATTCCTAAAAGAAACCCTTCAGTCTCCGCAAACAGATCGCCCTCTACGAGCCACATATTAGATACTTCGTGGTGCACCTCTGGTTGGTGTATGACATTGAAATGTCTTCCATGCAGCTGTTTCTCCTTCCAGGAATTTGCCATTTCCCCCTGATGTTCTGGTGCACAGTGTAAACTCACGTTCCACAACGCTAACCTCAAAGGGGAGTACGATGTATCGCATTGTACTATTGATTGATGCAAAGGCGACTGATGTTCTTTTTACGATAGGAGAATTATTAATTTGTCGGTACATTTTCCGAAACGCTACAAAAACTTTGCCTGTTGTCGGGGAGGGAGGAAGAACTAGCGTTACGTTGGGGCGCTAGCGTAATTACTGGAGAGGCTGAAGTGCTATGGTAAGGAGGACGATGTTGAAAATGCCAATACTTGCGTTACATAATTTTTGGACTTAACACTTCGAGGACCTTCCGAACAACAATGTTTCAATCCTGAATTGATTGGGATCTTGCAAGATGCACGTGACACCAGAATAATGAATGACAAACATTACAGTCTAATTCACAACTGGAAGCAGGAAACTTAAGCAAATAGGTTCTCACTTTCATCACTACCATCAATTCGCCAACAACTGACATCTCGTAACAATCTTAAAGAAGATTCCATCATCTCCAAATCTATAGATTCAATAGACCAAAATTCAAATCCAATAAAACATGCATTGCCATTGAATCTCTAGAAATTAGAAGAGCTCCATTTATATTATAAATATAAATAAATAGTTGAACTCATTACCTTAACAAAAGTTTCTTTTAAAATTACAATCAAAAGATTTTATAATTCAATCAGCTTATAATACAAGCTGTAAAACGAGGGCTATCCAGAAACTAACCTCCGTTTTCGCGTAGCGTGAGAAGCATAGGGGTAACATACACTTTGACGTATTGACACACACAATAGGTCAGTACTCCACGAGCTACAATGGTTGGAAGTTTGTGGCGCTTGTCGTTTGTTTGCTGTAGCGAGTCAAAATGAACAATGCAATTGCAAATTTCGTCAAATGTTCAGTCTGTTCAGTGATACGATTTTTGTTGACAAAAAATCTGAAATCGCCTCACATTCATCGGGAAATTTGTGCTGTGCAGGGACTAGATTGTGACGAGTGACAAGTGTTCCGCGTCAGCAGTGTCGTTCGTCAAAAAGTGGACGACCAAAACTCCAGAAAATTGACGAAAAAGTTCGTGAAAACTGGCATTTTGCGATATGTGAACTCTGAGAAAGTTTTCCACAGATTTCTAGGTGTCCGGTGCATGAATTCGTTCACGAGTTCTGTTCGGCTACCACAAGTTTTGTGCTCGTTTGGCGTCGTCTTCGCTGCGTTCTCTGGTGGCAGAATTTTATGCCGAGGGAATTTCTAGACTAGTTCCAATATATGACAAATGTTTAAATTTGTAAGGCGGTTGTGTAGAAAAATAGTGGAGATAAATGGTTTTGAAATTTAAAGAATACATTTTATGCGTCTATTCCATTTTTATAGCCTAACGGAGGTTGCTTTCTGGATTATACTTTATATAATCACGGTGGTGTATCAGATATATTCTTGCGAATTATCAATAAAATCGCTATCACACAGAGGTGCAAGGCATCCATACATAACCACATACATTACAATACACATCATGCTAACCAATATAGACCAACGCCCGCACCCAGACGAAGCGCCCATCGCTGCCCGCCGCTTCTGGCGCCTTCACCTGAAAATTAGATGCCATCGACGTGTTCTCTCAAGTTCCGCGCCGGCGAATACCTCATTAGCAATAAACGCGCGCCATAACAAAGCACGAAAAACAAAACCATCGGTCCCAGGATATGTTCCTTGGACGTTGAGTTTTAGCTGACTTGCATGGCCGCGTCTTCTCATCTTTTCACAGCCAAACCATGAACCCGCTCCAGAACGAAAGACAATTTCACACAGCCAATGTTTTCGCAAAAAACTGCTGTGACAGATTTCACAACAGCGGACGATTATCCGCCTGTTACACACATTCACGGCCCACTACCCACACGATATTCTCTTAGTTAACTAAGAAAAAGAATTCTCTATACATGATTTGATGGAATAGCGCGACAAAATATTACATCGAATAACTTCTCTTTTAGCTCAAAAATATTTTTAAGAACCGAATTTAATATCCTCGGAAATAACGTCTTCCATCGACAGATAATATAACATACAGTGATAATCTGTTATAAATCTTCCATTTCAGTGTGTACATACTCAGTTGAACTGCTCACAATGACTTGAGTATTAATTTTCTCCCAATAAATTCATCATGCATAAAATCAATTAACTTTGTGGACGACTATTGGTGAAATTATTTTTAAACTTTTGCTGGGTTTACCATAAACTATGTTACGTATGATCTTATGTGCGTGACGTCTTCCCACATTTATAAATGATGAAATATAATTGTCTACAAACTATAAACCAAGTAATAAAAACATCTTTCAGGAAAGTGAGGACTCTCCGTTGCTATAAAATGTTTGAAATGAAATTGGATGTCGAATGCAAAAAAAAATATGCCCTCAGTTTGTCCAATGAAAATTGTCTCAAAATTAGAAATTGTCTTCAAGGAGACTCAAAACCTGATTGATATAATATTTCGAGTGTAACACACCTAATCGAGGATACGCTTAACCGTATATCCTAACTTCCCGACTTCCTAACATTCAAAATGAACGAATGCAACAGACTTCCTCTTTTCTTTTCATGGATGTGAAAAAAAAGCAAACAACAATATGTTATGCACGGGAACACACGTCAGTCATTAACTCGAAACATTTCCGGGAAGTTGCAAATGCTTTAGCCGATGGGGAGGGAGGGGTGCTTTGTGAGATTTGTGAAGTAGCGTCAAACCACACCACTTTACTACGCAACATATCGCTCTCTTTCTCCTTTCCTTCGTATGGCATTTCTAACGCAAGTTTTCATTACGTTATGTACATTTTTCAAATAATGTGTTGTCATATACAAGCTCAAACTCTTAAAACAAGCAAAAAAGAATATTAAACCTAAAGAATTCTAGGAATCTATAAGAAAATCAATATTGCTTAATGAACGAAGATTTTGGAAGATACGTACACACATTCAGAAAAATGTCTAATTGCTGAATAAAACATGACGACGATGAAACATGATGAGAAACAAAGAGAGGCGTCAAATTCAAAACTGGACTGCCCGTGGTCAGGCATGCAGAAGTAGAATACATATGCTACGTAATTTTTAATAATTTAATAACTTATATATC
>NNCF01125958.1:1611419-1697447 GCA_002313205.1 Laupala kohalensis
GGCTGGCCTGGCTGGCTGGCTTGGCTGGCTCTCACGGCGGTGAGGCACCGCGAGCTTTCGCGGATTGCGGCGGAACGGTCGTGAACTACGCGCCTCCCCTTCCCTCTCACTCTAACCCTCTCCCACTCTCGTAGAACGAAGACATCATTCGTTGCTTTCCACAAGGAATCTACGAGTTCCCCGAACTCACAAGTTCAGCCACGAAAATTCTTTAAGCCATACGATCAGAGGCAGATTATGGGTAGGGGGTTAGGGGGTACTTCGGGGCTCAAATCATCCTCTCTCAAAAAATTAGTAGCAAATTTTTTCTTGTATTTCGTAAAAAACCTACATAAAGTTTGACACGTAAGCATATTATTCGCACTAAGTAAAAATATTCTTACAGCCTTTACTTTGTATTATTTTACAGTAAACTAATTTTTTTCCATACCCTCAGACTCTCCGGAGACTAAACTAAATTAACTTCTGAATCTACCACTGCATACGATGCTTGTTTTGGCCGATGTCACTGCGAAGACTTAAATGAAGACTTAAATAAATTAACTCGTAAAATTAGTATAATTTTGATTTAGTGCGAAACAATTGAACCTCCTGACAATTCGAGGCAGTAAATATTTTCTCGTACTTTGATAAAACCTNGAAAAATGAAGACTTAAATAAATTAACTCGTAAAATTAGTATAATTTTGATTTAGTGCGAAACAATTGTACCTCCTGACAATTCGAGGCAGTAAATATTTTCTCGTACTTTGATAAAACCTAACAATAAATGCATTACAATAATAAAAATAATAATAATTAGTCGAATTAAAATGCATTCAAATAAAAAACGTGTTCAACAAAGGGGGAAGGGCGGGGGTCGATTTAAGAATTTCTTGAAATGTTTGGTGAGAACGTGTAGAACAATTTGAAGCTTCAGCATTGGAGGGCATTATCCCTGAAGTACTTAAGAGATCAACAAGAGTCGTTAAACGAATGACTCACTGCCCAATTAACATTTCCTTTCCCAGAATTCTGCTCCGAAGAGTAAACATCTGTTGCGAATGCGCAAAAATAGACTGGGTCAAAAGGTGAAGTATTCTGGTAGCGTGGTAGAAGTATTTCGACTTCTTGAAGGAGACTTGGGGAAAAGGAAGAATACGTCACCATGTGGTTGCAAGCACTGTAAGGACGATTCACACGAACCATGAGGTTATTCGATAGGTCTGTCGGTTGCAACCGGTAACTCAAAAGAGCTACCCGAAAAGAGCCATTTCGGTCTACGGAATCGTTAATTAGATTTTAAGGAAACAAAATTAACCGCATAAATGATACTTGCAAGACGTCATTGCTGGGCACCTCTACTGTAGTTCGCAGTAAATACCAGTTACAAAAACTGATTTGCGCCGGGAGCGATTCAGAAAGACCTAAAAGATCACAATGGGTTTTTTGAGATATAACAATATTTTTGACGTTCAGAGCCATGGTTCATGCATGAGCGGAAAAGTGAAAAGCGGAGAGTGCACTCGCAAGCCGGGACTTTAAAACATCCACCACATAACGTTTCAATGAAAAAGAAGTGAATTCCAATGCGGAACGAAGTCAAATTGGCAAAATTTGGAGAGGGGTTCAGGGAGAGTTGGAACGCCCCGGTCCCAATTGTTCAAACTGTTACTATTAATAAACATTTTTGATCTCAAATTTTACTTCGCTACTTAGAGACAAAATATATTTATTAAAAGCCATTTATTTTAAATTTTATTCGTCTTTCGAAAATGTTCAGTTACTGTCAAAATAACCAAGTAATGGATAAAAATTACTTAGTTGAAACCTGACAGTAAATTAATTTCAGTATTATTTCATAGAAAAACACATATATTGTGATTTCTTGCTGGTAACACATTGCAAACAAGAAATGCGTGATATTCTAGTGACTTAGATTGAAAGTTCAATAAATCTAATTTACATATTAGGTCGCTTCATAAAATGAGATTAATGGACTTGTTAATTTATGACCTCCAATCTATTTCTTTTAATGTAATGACGTATGTTTCAGATGTTGTAGCTTCTAAACTACGAACATACATTAGATGTTCGCACTAGTACGTACAAATTATATTCCATTATCCTCAGAAAACCCAGTACGTACCAATACGACTTCTTCAAATTAAAGAATGTAAAATTCAATCACATGAAGCGTTTCTCCCTCCATCAAACAGAAATATGGGGTGCGGGTTGAACAAAATCATTATTGTTTTCCGGCATCCTCTAGAAATAGACAGTATCTCGTATCATCACATTCCCTCACAATCACGCAAAGAGTTATTCTTACTTCCTCCTGCGGACTGTTATGTAAACCCGCACCTTCAGTAGTTCAGTGAACTAACTGCACACGTGGGTCGATATCTTAGTTTCCTCACTGTAATGAAAATGAGGCGACTTCGCACCGAACATCCGCGAAATACGCGCAGCCTCATCGGAGCACCGCAGAACACTCACACACGATGGGGGTACAGCTACATTGTGAGGTTCAAGTCGGCCATTTATGGACGCATGCTCTGCAACTTCCAATAACCTAACTGTACAACGAGCGCTAGCAGGTTCAACGAGTCGTCGAGGATCTTTCAGGTACTTGTGGACAGAAGGCCAGACACGTCGCCGGGGCGGGAAGCTGACTTCCAGATTCCGAGAAACGCATAGTATCCGTTTTGTAAATAGGTCTTCACAATGTGACCCGCATTCCCGTCCCACCTCGCCTCGCCGCTACGCCACCACATCGTCGTCGTGAATGGCTTCTCAGACGCGCTGGTTGGCTGCGGGACGAGGAGTGCGCCACGAGGAGGCCCTTTCGTCACTTCCGGTGTCGATGAGTACAGCCAGCTTTGTGCAGCGTTCACACCGCCTTGGGTCCGCACGCTGGAACGCTACTCCCACGCCCGAGCGAGGCCCTACATTCCAGGCAGTGACGTTGGTGGGACGGCGGGGTCAACAGGAGGGACCGGACTTCGCCGCAACGAATACTTCATTCTGAGTCAACCGAAAAGTGGAAATGGAAAACGATCCATGGTGCATTTGCTAGCGTAATGAAATTCAAATCACCTAAAAAGGAAACATTTGATACTGGTGACAAAATTGTTTAAAGAAATCTACATTTCTACCATCTTGCAAACACAGAGGCAAAAATATGAGATTGTTTCCAAAATATTTCGTTCTACTACACAGACGTATATTCCATCCAGGAGATACTTTCTCTACCGGGTACCTTTTAACTACTCGTTAAACAACTCCCTTTTACATATCTCAGACATGGTCGCGGGATGAACACAATAATTTCCTTCACCTCTTGTAATCCATCCAGCGCTCAATCTCCCTCATTGATGCATTTCCTGTCTTCCGAGTCGTACATCCAAAGAGAAATCTTCTGTTTTTATTTTTTATTTTTACGCCGAGGAGCCGGGAGACCCATTTAGAAAGATAAACGCTTTTGAGTGGGCGGCACAGGTCACGCACGCACTACTGCCTTCGCCTGCCCCATTCCACCCCCGCCGTTGCCACCAGCACTCGTTCACTCCCCTCTTCCGTCGACTTGTCATTCCAAGATAGTGATAGAACTTCCGGTTCGCTTCCTGTGGTAGCGCGCGCCTGCTGCGGGGAGTCGCCTTTGCGGGCACTCACCAGCGCCTCGCGATGGCGCGGCGGTTCAGGGAACTTCTCAAGGGACAGGCACTGGTTCTCGAAAAACTTCGATAGCGACGAAAGTCATTTCTTATCACAAATTGAGAGAAATATTTTAAGTCATGTTATCGGATTGATATGAACTAGAAAATAGGAAAATATTAAGTGCGCTAGAAAGTCTAAAATATGCTAAATAATCCAATTAAATGCACTAAAAATTAGAAATACGCACTAAAAAATCAAGTTACATACGTATTTACTTATTATAAAGAAAGTGTAAATGTAAATCGGGTTAGTTGAACAATATCACTTAGTTCAGTCATACAGTATAAGCCATATTTCAATAATAAACATGTAAATTGCGATTGATTACAGTAATTTAATCTAAAAATGACAGTTCAAACAAAATTCTTCATAAATATGCATTTATATGCACTATTAAATTCAACTGGTCCCACGAAGTTAAAAATGCTATAAATCAATTCCTCAAAGCCAGAGAAATTAACGTAAACAAAATGCAAAACAGAAAATCGGAGCCCTAGTTATCAGCATTAATAATAGGTCGAAAACACCCAAAAAACCAAATATCATAATGTAATGTTTTTTTATTAATTGTCAAACATACCGAGAGAAACATATGCCCTTCTTACATTGCGTGAAATGTTTTCTCTATTTCAAATGGTGCCAAGTTGGACCAAATTCCCGGGTAGTCAATGAAACAGAAAACTTCAAACAACGAACCATAGTAACTCTCAATTTAAATTATAGGGAATAGAAATTAAATCACAAAGTTCTCGGTTCAATATGGAATGCACTCTCTTTGATCTTTAAAATAACCACAGAACTAAATTACGACGTATATTTACGTATTCAACGCATTGATTTCACGTCGTACTCTGTGCTCAGATTCAAATACGTATTTCGAGTGTATAATCTAAAATTGAAGCAAATTAAAAAAGGTTTTCATTCACATCCGGAATATTAATGGATATGTGGTCGAGATATATTAAAAACTTTTTCACCTCGAAGGTCATGAGACTTAAGGTCATGGCCAGTCAATTTGGGGTATTCAAAACCTAAATACGTGTATCCTTATTTCTTCAATAGAATCCGCCGATCATGTAACTAATTTTAATCTACACCCTTTTGTTTTGTCTTTTCGTAAAATGCACTGAAATTTTTGAACGTTCGTGTTCTGGGGTTTACATTTCTTCACAAGATATCTCGAAATGAATTTTAGACTCAAACGTCCTCGCACCCTTTTTACATTCACTGGAAGTTAATTGCAACTTCGTAAATAAACAAAGCCGCGTTGTATCTGTCATTTTTTTTCGAACGAAACAAGACATTCAGATTCACATGTATCTAATTTTGTAAATGATCTGTTCACGTACTCGATTTCTTGTTACCTAACCTTTACACGTTTCGCACCTTTTAGTTTTACTGACATCAGGCACAGATACCATTTCATACACAAGGGTATAAAAAAGCATAATAAATGCAATAAACACTGAAGTGAAACTTAAAATTCCTCTTGAAAACTTGTTTATTGACAAATTACTCGCGTTTATGGTGTCATAATTAAACGAAACACACAGACATGACTGTCTCCCTCTTTTACTTTGCGAGTAAATCGGGGATATCAAGGAGATGCGAACCCAGTACCAATCCTATTACTTTCCCCTTCATTTTACGAATCACCCTTTATTTATGAATTATTGACTAAAGATAAAAGCAGAAAAGCAGTTACATACTGAAAATATGAGCAAATTTTTTGACGCTTGGATGTTACAAATTTCTTTGTAGTGCTGGATTTTTGTATAAAATGTATACAGTCGGAGAAAGTCGATGGACCTGATAGAAAAAATAGTTTCTGAGCTTCTTCTATACGATATTAGGATAAATGTGATAGCTTTGTACGAAAATAAAAATTCAACACGCAGTATATCAAGCATATTTGTTTATTTATAAATATAATGAGTGGCGTATGGTAAAAGAAGAAAGGGTCTAGTTTAGTATATGAAATTTGCAGAGTATTTACGTTTTTTGAAGTTAAAAATTCCTTACTAGCAAGGATAAATGTTATTTTGAAAACATGTATAAACTTATATCGACTTAAAAAAACTATCAAAAATAGTTACATACTTAGAGGGTCCTTTTTAAACAATAAGATGTATTTATTTTTTGGAAGAAAACCAAAAAGTTGGCAGTCTGGCGTAAGGTAGGTGATAAGGAGCGCGGGACGGAAAACCCACCCACGACAGCTTATAATCAGTCAAAGGGAAACGCAGCCCTGGAAAGCCCCACTGCCATACCACACACACGCACACCCACGGACCGAAATAGGGAATTCCCAGACCAGATGAATGAAAAGTTCTTTCACCACAAACGAGGCGATAGTTCCATTTTTTCTGTGGCTACTTATCAAATTCAGATAATCACGAAGAATTCAATGCGTGAATAAAGAAGCACAGCGATTCTTATATGTCATTTTTACAGAAGTATTCTCATGCACAAATATTTGTTTCCTCAACAAGTTTTTAAGATTCAACTCCAGAAACTTGAACTGTTTTAAAGATTTATTATTCCATTCGTAATGAGGACTGATAACCCACAGTACATTGAGGTACAGAGGAGAAATATTAGTGTTGTTTAATAAAGGTGAACCTAGACTTAGTAGTCAGACGATTTCAAAAGAACCTAGGTCTATTTCTATTACAATACATCCCAAAATGAAATTTTTAACACACATCCAGATGTTCGTCATTGATATCAGTACCACGTGTGTCAAGTCCAAACCTGGAAATACTCAATTTTTTTCCTACCATGAAACTTGTCGTTTCCCGAGATATGCTACACAATAATATTAGAAAGGAATTTCATGCTAGCAATGACCCTGGGGGAGAATGCGCTTAAGAGTTTGGTCGCGGTCTCATGAAATTCTGGGAACGCATTACGATCTCCGGAGAGCGCAAACCCCACGTCGGAATGTCGAGTATCGTACGCGTGACGGTCGCAAGGAGAGCGTCAGTCGGTCGGCTGGTCGCGGCGCGTCGCCGGCGTCTCGCAGCGGGCCGTCCATTCACAAACGCGGATGCTGCCTCCCGCTCCCCGCGCCCACGGCACCAGTCGACACCGCGGCCGTTGCCTTAACTGCCGCACAGTGGGAGGAACGACCAATTGACGGATCGAAAATCCAGCACAGTAGGCCAGTCAGAAATTGGGACCGAAAAAGAATCAACCGATTACTTGCAATTTCTATTACATTATATTACATTTCTATTACATATATTTAAATCGACGCGCACCGCCTTTTTCTTAACAGTTTCCCCACAACATTTCTGATTCGAATTTCAGCAAAAAAAAACTTAATCTCTACGTCTTCGACATGTGCCAGCGCTTTAAAAATAATTTGAGTCTAAAATATATTCGTTATGTTTATTGTGTACAGTCATATGGCTGGTACGTGTAGAGAAGAGATAGAAGTATTTGGACGTTGAGGGCAAGGGGGGCGAGCGTTTAAGGAGTGGTCCAATAAACGTGAGCCAATTGTTCAAGGAAGAAGCAAAAAAATAACCATAACACCTTAGATACCGAAGGCCCTGAATATAAGCAAGCCATAGAAGTTTTTTTAGAGCGAATACGCACTATAGCAATTAAAATATTACAACATAATATGCAGCGTGGTATAAAAGGATCAAGAGAACTGAGAGAATATATGAATGTAAATAAAGTGTATATAGCTTTACACAAGTGCAGTGAGGGTATATCAAATACCGTTCCATTTCAGGACGGTTTGTGCAGAAAGTTTGTGGTCTGGGATAATTATACGGGACGATAAGATGGAAATATATGTAATAAGTAAATATTTAAAAGGGAATGTCCAAGTAGTAGAAAACTAAAGAAATAGATGTGTCGGCAAATGTCTATTGGCAATATAGCCAGAGAATACAAACAGACTTGAAAGTGATGGATAGAACATTGAGTGAATATAGAGATTATGACATGTGTTGATGCGAATGCCCGTTCGTAGTTATGGGGGAGGGCATGAAGACGAAAGTATTCATAGGATCCAGTTATGGATATCATCGAGCTATGTTAGACAAGAGAAAAGTAGTGAGAGAAAAGGAAATATACGGTGGTCAGTCACGTTAACCAAGTTTTAAGAAGATAGGAATAAAGCTAGCAGAAAATATCAGCAAACGAGGCATAGAAAGACAGAGCGGAAAAAGGAATACAAGAGGTCTTATGTTGCTGCGTGGTCAAAATTTAAGACAGAGATGTAAGAAGCAGAGGTGGGAGACATATTTACAAAGAGCTCGAGACGTGTTAGGGTTTGCCGTATATAATGAGTACCGATAAAGTCAAAAGAAAACCGACATGGCGTAGTATGTTGGTAGAAGGATTATACAGAGTACAAATGTGAACCCTCCATTCCTAAATTATCTAACTTTATGAGAATATTAGAATATTTTTTCTTTGTCGTAAGAATTATGGGGAACGGACTAGGAAAATGTTTCGTGTATTTGGAACCTTTTATTTCAGTAGAAACAACCAAAGAATTTTCATATTTAAAAAATATGGTTGGATAAAATATTACCATTGTTATCACAAGACTAAATCTGAGAACGGTACAATTCAACAGAAGAAAAAAAGAGTATTGGCAGATGAAGAATTATAGAGTTTAAAATCAATACTAAGCATTACTGTGGGCAGCTATGTTCCGTAACAACGAAAACTATTTGGAACGTTCAGTCGTCTTTGGTTCCTACATTTAGTATTCATCCCACTGTGTGCCGCCGCGGCCGAAGCCACTACAGCCTCCTTCATTAAGAAAAGCCAGATTGCGACGGCATAGAAACATGTACTCGCCTGCAGCCGGGTACACACACTTCAATTCTCAGGCTCCGAAAGTAGTTTGTGTCCTACATACGAGACGCGAAGACGCTCGAGACGACGCCCCGCCTCCGCCGCCACGCAGTCCGACGACCTCGCCAGTCAGCGTCTGAAGGAGTTTGCGAACCGCCAGACGAAGCAGCGATGCAAATGGCCAGTTTCTCTACGCCACGCCTGGCCTGTATCCTACAGCCCAGAAGGTGATTCAATTTCAACTTCACTCTCCAGAAAATAGAGAAGAATTAGCAACGGTGCAAAATATTAACGTTCAGAAAATGTAACGAGGGTATTTCCGTTTAATGTCAACGGTAAAGAAAGAGTAATAAACTGGACACAATTACGTCCACATCACGATTTACTGTACGATTTAATTCATGATGGCTCTAAAATGTATTAAAATACACACGAATACGTTAAATGTGTTATGGCCGAATGGAATGGCTAATATAAATAAGAAGAAAAGGTAGAAAATTAAACAAACGTATATGAATGAAAATGTCTGATAGAATCGTGACTTAACCAGGTATATGTGTAATGAATTCGAAACATGGTCGCATTCTGTTCAGGAAAAATGGTAACCCTAATAAATGAACATCAGAACAATTTCGTTACTGTTTGGAACAAAGAGCGCAAAAATAGTAAGAATTCATCTCAGAGGAAGAGGAAAATACGCCCTCAGCAATTAAACTACTAAGTGATAAGTGATAATTATTGCAGTAACTGATAATTCAAGAATCAGAATCATGAATGGGTCAGAGAGGAAGTCGCCGTATTTACCATGTGATCTAATAAATTTCTATCCCAACTTCAATTAAAATAAACAACGAAAAGCAAAATTTTCCCAAATATTATTACTCACAATGTCTCGAGTTACGGCCATGAGACAAAACACTGAAAGACATCAACCACCAGAAAAAAAATTTCGTTCCAGTGGAAAGAAAAATCCAGACAGTCTGCGGTTCTCACTTTCACCACAAACATTTTTGTGGTGGCAACCAACTTCTCCATTTCCCATCATCGTGAAAAGGACTATTTTCTCGTCCGATGCTCCTCTACCGACAAATCGCCCGACCAACTTCCACCGAGACCAGAAATACGCCGGCTTGCAAGTACCTCGTCGTTTCCTAGACATTCACGGCCGTCGCCTCGTTGTTCCTGCCAACACGAAGACTCATTCAGAAAGGCGTGTAGAGCGCGGGCTGTGTGCGTGGGACGGGGGGAGGGGAAAGGAGGTTGCATGAACGCCACATTGGGGCGGGACAGTGACATGGCGGTCGGCGGGGTTTTTGCGGGCCACCGGAACTGCCGCCGCGTGTTCCAGATAATGCTTCGCGTTTTTGTACGGCATTCTGCCTCTTCTTATGTAGATTTCATTCATTGCGCTACTGCTGCCGCTCCTCGCGCTGCGGTGACGCGGCGCAACGCAGCGGGTTGACGGTGACGAGGCGGCGACGCCACTTGGAGTGAAGTCCTTCAATTAAGGGGCTAATGGAGAGCAGTGGCGTAACTTCGTAAATGAAGACCGCCCCGACTGACACCCAGAGGAACACAATTTTTTGTTAACGGAAGGAAATAATAGATGTGTAGCCAAGAACGGTACGAAGAAAGTGATTATTCACATACGTCATATCTCCTAAGAGATATGAAAAAAATCTAAATGTATCACCAATTTTTTACAATATATTTTCCTAAAATTAAGTTATATCTACGGTAAAATAATAAATAAAAACCTCTTTTCAAAACAAATAAAAAAAGATAGAATAGAATAAGTTAATATTTTTAATAAAGTAATGGAATTTCAAACGCTAATGTCTTCACACACATTTCACATTAGTAGATCCTGAGAAAAATAAACGTACTTACTATTTTTATCGCTGAAAATGATTTAATATTTTATGTTGAATTAATTGTTTTCAAAAACTCGTCGCGCGAAATGTTTACAAAAGTGGATATTAATTAATTTCATTGGACAGCGACAAGTTGGTAAGTAAGTACTTGCTGACGTGTGTATTTATTTACGATTCTCGCAACAAGCTGGTTGTAAATACGTCATTTTTTCTAGGAAAAAGATTTCTCAATTACTTCAAAACAAAAGGCATAAACTATAACAGAATAACACAAGAATCGTAAAACATTTACAACGGATCAGATGACCAACATTTTCTACAACGAGCAACCTTCAGTTTTGAACATGAAATGCAGACGCATCGATCGTACATAAATGGCAACATTAAGGAGTCTTAATCATCCAACTTACTTCTATATGGTAAATAAAACAAATTCGTCACTTTCAGACCAATGGTTGAACACAGTATAAAACACAATGTTTCGACTGATCAGTACTACGTGCACTGCGTCAGTACTGCAAGCAACATCAGTTCTATTAAAAGATGTGGGTAGGTACAATGATTTTCTCAATAAAATAAAATATTTTGATTTTTATTATAACCAATATTTTATTAAAAATACACTTTTTGTGGTTGCCAGCAAAGAAAAAGATTTCCTGATTTCCATCGAAAATGTCCGACATCAAGAAATGTTTCAAGTTAAGTTAAAAATTGGTTTTGTGGAGTCTTATTTGCCATTTGCTGAATGGTGGGGATATTTTCATTCTTCCTGAAGAATATGGAAAGGAAAAAATTAGTGTTTCTTTTTAATTCCCTAAAACCAAGAAATTTTTGAGCAACAAAAATCGAACAGAATGATGTTAACTCAAGTCTGATAACGTGCAAAAGATTCTAGACAATAGACTACTCGAGAATTCTGAACAAATTTTGAACATTTTACTGTTTTAAATCTTTTGCTACAAATTTTTTGATATCTTTGTGTATTTAAAATGTATTCAATGTCGTAGAAATTTTTAAAATATCCGAGCTTCTAATCAAAAAGAAATTAACTTTATGTTGAACCTAAGAAAAATTACATTATGGTTTCTGAAAATGGAAACAAAATTCGAGATGTGACGAAAATTCATTCCCCACTTGTTTTCGAGATAATTCGAATGAGCTCTCATGCAACTTTCTATGACTCCTCATAATTTTTGGGTCATTGTCGTCTTATCTCATATATACGAGTTAAAAAATGTTTCATTGTGACATTAGTGTCAGTTTCAGTTTTCCTGAAGCAACTTCAGAGGATGACGACAGGGTAAAGTCGGTGTTCCCTTATAATTAACGTCAATCGCCGATAGACTAGTGGCCAAGAGTGAAATGTATACATCAATGGCAACGCTGGATGGTCAGTCAGTGAAGTAGTACTTATGTTTACAAAAGGAACGTTTCCCTCATCCACTTCTTTCGTACACTTTTCGCGCAAGTATTCGCCATATTTAAGCTTTCAAAGTACGTCCAGCTAGGTATTGCTGACACGAAGAGTTCAAATTGGAGAAAGTATGCTTTTCACCGGACTTTTTCGTGAGCTCTACCCTCAACAGGTAATTTAATTGATTAATAATATCGTACTAGAGGTATAAGTGTGATATTCGTCATTGATCTCACCACGGGGTTGGTGCAGTCTGTGAACTTAAATTCTATAATACGTGGAAAAAAAGACAGAGTCCAGAGCTTGAGATCCGAACAAAACATAAAGACATCGCGCTGTTATAATGAGTTATAAATGTGATATCCCAAAATGACAGAAGTTGAAGGAGAACTATTTGAATATGCTAGCAGGCGCTAGCAGGCGAATGAGCATAAAGTATTTTGGTGTCGTTCCCCACGCGTGGATAGTGACGATGTGACGGGCAGTGCGGGGACGTCGACAGGATACGCGCGCGGGACAGAGCGCTGCCTAGGAGAGTGGCGCTCCCACACGCTCCCGCAGACATCGGGGCGTTCCAAGAGGGGAAGGTTGACGACACGGGCAGGGACGCTCGAGAGGGTTCCACAAGGAAGGGCGGACGCGGCTGCTGGGCTATAAGACGTTTAGAGATTGCCGGAGGCAGAGGAAAGGGGCTCAGGAGCGTTAGTGCGAGCAGAAAGCTAGTCTGAACAGATGTTTGTGTTTTCCATGATGTTGCATATTTATGGACTATAAACGTTTTCCAATGTCTACTATGTTAATACAGTTTCGCCCACACCAAAAACAGAAATCGCATTACGCAAATCAAAATTAATATTTTTTCAGAAATCAAATGACTTTCCATCACTTCCAGAAAACATTTCAACTGAGCTAATTATATGTAACTCGATTCAACTTTAAGAAAGACGTAACTGTAGTCAGATGAAAATGGCGACGACCCGGGATCTCATGCTTTGAACGGAAGGGTGCTGACCTGTACACCACCCATACACCTTCCACAACTGAACGCCATTTCCACCCAGTCTGATACCCCGACAGACCTGGGACATACCAAACAGGGTATAAAAGAATCCAGGAGGCACACAAGATGTCTGCGCTTTAGTGCCAGTTTTTACACATGCTGAGGATTGTTATGCATATATGCATATGCTCTGAAGTACACGCATATACTAAGAGAACTAAAATTGTACAGGTTTTACTTCAGGATACGAGTCAACTTCGGTAAATTAACATAAGTATTAACAAGTCACAAAAAACTACAAAAAAGTAGTTAAACGGCGTATGACCACGTGGGGGGCAATATTTACTCTCCGGAAATCAGCATGGGACCATCCCATCAATTCCGATCAAGGGCCAAAGGCAGAGGTGGGCTTAAAATTTCGAAAAGAAGTTGTTTAACAAATATATGTTATTCATTCATTGTGACCTAAATAAATATTAGCCATTAAACGCAATAAAAACGAAAACAAAATCAAGAAACGCACACGTCCTTCGGTGAGTTTTGACCGGATCCCCCCTTCCTTCTCCCCACTGTGCGATGGGATGACGGAGGCGGTGACGAGGTCGGATGCGGAGCGAAGAGTGCGTGGGTCGAACAATATACCGTATTCTCCATGGCGCCCGCGAGCGTCACTCTCAACTCTCTCGACGCATTCCTCCAGGTTCACGCGTCGTCAGGATTGGCGGGGACCACCGCCAGGAAGGGCAAGACAGGGGTTTTTCGTCGAATCGATTCCATCAAGCATGCCCTTAATGGCATTACCCATAGGTCCCTATTCACGTTGTCAGTTTCCAAAGCTCCATGCAGCCGAAATTTTCATGAGAAAAAACATTTAAAACCAGTTCCGAATATTTACATCAGTCCCCCGAGACAAATTTATAAGAATTTTCACGAGAAAAAACTTGCCTTTATTAGCGAATACAACATTCCCCACATTTTTATGTTGGTTACACAATGCCCGGAAGTACCTACAATGTTTTTGTATACTCAACCCACTAAACATTTATTTATATAAAATTTGTATATATAAGTTTGAATATTGATTAAATCAAGAATTAAAATTTTTTTAAATTAACAATATTACCCCAATGCTTGTGATTTTGAAGAGAAATATGCTTACAATGTATAGAATTAAATTACTCCACCATCAGCTGGTCCGTATAAAACTGAGTTTGGTTTTAAAATTTGTAAGCTTAAGAACTCTTTCATTTTTAAAATTACTTTTGTGTACTATGTTCTAGTANTAAATTACTTTTGTGTACCATGTTCTAGTATAGTTACCACAAATTGTTCACCAAGATTACATATTAAGCCAACGCTGTGTAAATTTCTAAATATATCCTAATATTAACTTACGTAAAATCTAGGATAATTTATATCGTGCAAAAGATATTTCGTCTTAAAACATTATCCATAGTTTGTGATACCACAATAAAATTTTAAGAAAGTAGGCACAAATGATTAATTATTTTGTTTTATATGAATACTTTAAAACAAAAAGCCATGCAATACTTATAAAATAGACTGAGTCAATGTCAGATTTTACCAACTGCTTACACGACTCCGTCGTATCATTATCCACAATTACTTCATGTTCCAAGATAGCACAGGTATTTCTCAATTTTGACTTTTAAACCATGAACTAGCTTCTAACACAGTATACCAACGTGCGTAAAAAGGATTAATATTTAGAACACGTTTGTAGAATATTGTACACTATACGGAGCGCCAGTTATGTTGTTTGCATTTTAATGGTGTGCTAGAAGCTTAAGAGTTGTTTCAGATTAGTATAACATATTAATATAAATATTGTACTGTTAAAGAAAACTAAATATAATTTAAGGTCAAATGAGCAAGCCGATTCAGTTATATTTTATTCGGTCATAAAACGTATCAAGCACTCAACAGTTCTGAACAATATATAAAAAGTGGAAAACATTGAACACATATGAGAAGTTATACATAATTACCATTGGAATGAATACGAGATATCTCGTTATTACAGTTTAATCAAATAAAATTAGTTCCCGGAATGTGATTCCCCAAAATTCCAACCTTCGTTAAAGGGCCTCAAGCACGTAAATGGTCTGGGTCAGAGTTCATCTCCGCGTCTGTAGTACCCACGGCATCTCTCAGTCGAACGGAGGCCCGGGTCACCTCCAGATTTATACGTCAGAGCCACTTGAAAATTTCAAAAACTACATTACCTCGACCTCGACGCCGGGTCAAATGGTTCAGCGCGGCGCCCACCCCACCTCTCTTCCCCCTACTCGCTGGCAAGCAATGCCGGCCCCCGTCCATAAGGAATTCTGCAGCTCCACTTCCCTCCGGTGAGACATTCCATCGAAGACGACCCCTAGCGCGGGGAGGTATGCGATCCGGGAAGAGGCGTGCCGCGTGTCAGCACGCAATGCACGCGCACCTGAATCACGACGGAGCACGCGCCGGAACCTACTCGTTCGCCGCCCGGCCACAGAGGCGGACCCGCTCCGACGCATCTTTGTCGCGCACGTCTGCAGCATTGCGCAGTCACGCGGGCTCCGTGGAACATGACTACCAATGTGCGCCACACGATCCTTCGCAGGAAATCATGAAAATTTATCCACGATGAGTCACTTGCTGGAGTTTCAATGAGGAGCGTAAGTCTCCAGAGGAGGGCGATGGAGATTTTCCGTAGTCAGAGGTGACAACGGTGAAACCACTGGCGTCTAATACTGATTAGCTGTGAAATGCTATTGCGCTCCACGATATAGCTTCAAGAAATAATCAATGTCATCAAGAAAGAGCGTATGAACTGCTGAGATACGAACAAAAGATGGAAGTGTGCGGACAGATATCTTACATAGTTTACAGTTTGATGAATAAATCAATGGTACATTTGATTGCAAACAATACTGGTTAACTTACGCTTTCACTACTACAGAAGTTAAACCCTGGATGTTATTATAGCTATTATTTACCACTTGATATAATTACGGAGAGTTATAAGCGGGATTATTATTTAGAGTGGTTATATCCATATGTTTCAAATCAACAGAATCAAGAGAATGCTTGACTCAATCTTTCGAAAAAAAATCTAATACTTCGTAAATGACTACATCTCAAGTTAGAAAGGGAAGAAAGAATCATTCATTTCAATTCCTTTGAGTTGCAAAAAACATTTTCACGATACACATTGAAACTTCATGTCATTTAAGTTTTGCTACGATCGAAAATTTACTAACGAAGATTACTATATATATTGAGGCAGAGTAAATTGAAACAACTATAATTAAACCAACCAAGTGTAATTCAGGGATCCATAATATGAAGCATGGACTAATATCTTCATACGTGTATCAACCATGTTCATGACGTCGATGAAATATTGTAGTGACAAGCAGCCAAGGTCTTAGAATTCAGGTAAAAGGAAATGATATAATTTCTATGAGATTGTTTGTTATTCCCCTAATGTGGATTGGACTGTTTGACTTTCGGTGAATATTTTCTTTAATGAGAAACGAATTGTCTTACAACGAAATCAATAGTATTTTCTCCTCATAAGGAGAAGAAAACTTCCCACTCATCGGTCCCACCCCAGTTCGCACTCCTCGACAATAAACACTTAAGTTTCGCACTCCCTGCAACCGAACAAACCGCGTCGCTATAATTAGACTCGGACGTCAGGAATTTCAGTATCTAGTAAGGAGTTCCTCGATACTTCGTCTCTGCCAAAAGCAATGGAATGTCCTTCCATCTGGAATAATTCAGTATATACCTACGGCGCCTTGGTACACTTGGTGTACAAGAAACCTACAAAATAAATCTATGCTTGGACTATGGACTCTGAGTATTGTTTCCACAGTCGCAAGCATTCGTTAACATCAGTTTAAACGGAGTTCTTTAACTCGACAGTTCCTGGTGGTCAAAAATTCGGACAAGGAATTAAACATTTTAGGTACCATCGAACTCGACAGATTCTACCTGTTTAATGGTTTGCCACCCGCCGCGCAACCTCCTGCCAACCGACCGACCTACCGCTAGTGGATTTCATTTGTCGCTTACTGGAAAGTTATTTAAAGTGCTATCGATTAAACGTTTTTATTTTTATTCCCATTATCTTAATTTTTTTAATTCTACACGTAACTCCAATAAAAATGAACACAAACACGACTTATTTATGACATTGCTGAGTTTTAAGCTTCTGTTAACATAGTATACAAAAAGTATTGTAATCGTGAAAAATAATCGGTCGCGAAATTTTGACGAATATATCAGTTTTGGGAGCCTCTGATTCCGAGAACAATGTGCGTAGAATTTCAATTATACTTTTCTTGATGCTTTCATGAAACATATGATTGAAAGGAAAACAATTATTTTGTGTATCGTACTAGAGTAAATGCGTTGGTTCTAAATAGTGCACATACGTTCGGCACTTTGGGTTTTAGAACCAAACATTTAGGCTTTGGAGAACTTTTTGGCTCCGGTTTTATTTCTGACACAATATTTATTTCCCTCCAAATCATGAAATGTGCTTTTAATGCAGTTTATGATACGAATGAAACAATACATCTTTGTAACAGGAGGTTTGGTTCTTCGTCGCAATGTCAAAAATAGAAGGGGTAGCCGCCAAGAAAGCTTAGATTAACTTCGATTTTTCGTCAAATATATTTTTCAACCATTAAAGTTCTTGTATCTCCATAATTAGGGTGTTTTCTCATGAATTGCTCATTTATTGTTGAATTTCTATTGTTAGTAATGTTATGTGCAGGTGTTGCCAACAAGAGAGCCTTTGCTTACATATTTTCCGGAAGTCAACACATAAAATTAAGAAATATAAGAACAAAAAATATATAATATAAGAATAAAATATATATATAATTAAGAATAAAATATAAGAACAAAAAATATATATAATTAAGAATAAAATATAAGAACAAATTGTATTAAAAAAATTTACACCACTGATGTTTGGAAATTTTGAATTCTAGAATTCTCAAGCAATATTTTGAATAATAGATTTAAGTTTCCAAATCCAGTCACTGTATGTTTCTGAGAGAAAATATCCTAGTACGTAATATATTTTATTGTTGTCAGCTATTTTGTATAAAACACATAAGATGCTTCTCTAATATTATAAAGAATTCATTCATGTTCAAATAAAATTTATTCTTTTTAGCAGCAGCTCGATAATTTTTAATTTAAAAAATTACAAGAAAAACAAGAAAGGAGGGGAAAGAACGAAGCTGCAGGCTCATATTTCAACAAAAAACTCATACAAATTTACGAAGATTTTCTAAAATGCTCTTTCTTCAGTTTTCCGCTTATAACTTGATAATACATTTTTGGATCGAAACACCACTGTACCTAAATAATGTAATATTAAATTACCAACAATTATGTTGTGTCATTTTCTCGTCAGACGAACGGATAAGACCTAAGAGCGCGATTGTACAATGGGTAAAAAACTTATTTTTCCCGTATTTTGTTAATAACTTAACTACTTACTTTACTTAGTAAACGTCCTTATACGAAAATGAAATTTATTGAACGTCCAACAAAATGTGTTTTTCAGAGTATTTTTTTTCTGACGATCTGTTTATCCGCTTGTGCGCGTTGAACTTAAGTACACATATATGTAGTAGTCAACGTGTACTTTTTTCCTTGCATCGTGTCTGTGGCCCAAATACGGTTCGAGTTCTGGTATTTAACTCTTGTAAATTCACAGAATTGAAAAAAAGACAGCGTTTTATTTCTAAAACCCATTGCTTTAAAGTTAAAAACCATGCAAACTGAGAATGGTTGAAANCTTTTCTTTCTTCTTTTTCTGGTACTTCGGTCGAGGTCGAAAATTTCGGTTCATCATATCAAAAAATCAGAACTACCCTATTTGATGCAATTAAATAACACATATCGACTCTTCGTCATAGATGTGCACAAAACTTCCACGCACAAAAGAGGATAAACAGACTGTCAGAAAAAATACAAGATACCACGTTTTGTAGGACGTTTAATGTATTTAATTTTCGTATGAAGTCATTTTCTCTAAAGGTTTGTAATTCTCAAGTTATAATTCAATTAGATCCATTGTAGAATTTTTGTCAATTTAATCACGCTCTTTGGCATTTTCAGTTCGTCTGGTGACAAAACGGTACAGAAAGTAATTTGTTAATAATTTAATGTACTTTTTTCTGTTCAAGAATATTTTGTTCTAAAAATGCGTTGTTTTAAAGTTATAGGCGAAAAACTAAAATAATATGGAAAGGGAAAAAACTTTTTTTGGCTTGCTTCTTTTCGTCACCTAATTACTGGACTAATAGTCAAATGAGCATTTGATGCCAGTAAGGTCGTGTTTGTATCATTTTTCATCATTTTAAGCGTAGATTTCAATTATTCTATAAAATCCCAATTTTTAAGGAGAAAATTTTGTGTGTGTGATAAAGCCAACTGAATGATCTGCCCACCGTTCCCATTGTCTGGGGATTCACGGGATGGGCACAGGTAGACCGGCGTAGACCTAATCCTTAAGGAAGTGTCGAGTTTAATGAAGTTATCCTTCTACCTGAGGATTTGTGGAGTTTAAGTACGCCCAATTTAAGGATGACTGAAGAGAGTGCAGAATGGAATAAAAGCAGCATGCAAAAGCAGTGACGAATGTTACACGAAGGAGTAGCAAGAGGGACGTATGTAGGGGCACCTAAATTCTAAAAACATTACAATGAAACTAAAAGGGAATAAAACGAATGACATGAATGCCATTCAAATTTACCGGGCGTTAAACACACACCTAATCAAGAAATTCACCCTAGCATCTAATACGAAATATCTTATTGCAAAAACGGTATGTGCGGCGAATACGGTTTGTGTCTCGTTCCCGCACACTCACGGAGATTTAAAGGTGCATCTTCGTCCCCAAATATAACTTGACTTTGCCCCCCTCCATGCTCATAAATCCAACTATCCCTTGTTACACAACAGTGTTTAAGTAACGACATAAAGAGTTCCAAGAATACGGGCAGCAAATATCAAATATCATACATTCCATACATCTGTATCCCTCATACTTCCACAACCGTTTAAAATTAAAAAGTCATAATATTAAATATTACATGACATGGCACTATAAACGGGTGAGACCATAGCCAAGAGTGAAAAACCATGAATCAAAATTTCCTGAATTTCAGTACGACCACTTTTTTGGTGAAATCAGCTCTCTGTACACCATTGATCATGTGTTCGGCGCCACGTACGTCCAAGTCCACCTATGGATTATTCCAAATCGCATACCCTGAATACGCGCTTAGAGGGGAGAGCGAAGAATGTTCATTATTGGCACCCAAATGTAGTCAGAGGTGTCCGGAAGATGTGTACGGTGGACAACGGGGTCACAGGTCCATGGCGGCGCCGAGCTTTAGCACCAGTCAACAGCGCATCAGCAGCGCATTCCATTGATAAGAAGCACAAGCAAAAGCATGACGCCGACTTCCGCGTGGGAGAGACAAAGCAACAGCATGCGTACAAGTACGGCGCGACAGGAACCGAGCGAAGAGGCGAAGAGGCGAAGCCGGCGGAGGCAGAGGCGGGGGCATGCGATGGAGCTCGAGCGCGGCGGAGGCCACGTGGAACGGGAAGAGGAGGGGAACGACGTGGCCGCATGGGCGGGGAGTCGTGGGGGCACGAGGAGAATGGCGTCGGGGCAGGAGGGTGGTGGAAGAGNAGTCCCGCAGAACGGGAAGTTTTCAACGAGCGACGACGAAACGACGTCACTTAATGTGAACGGAGTGATTTGATGGAGAAACGAGCCATGAAAGATATGCTTCCAAACAAAAAAAAAACGCGTCGGAACAAAGTGGTGCTATTACTTTTCATGTTATTGACAAACTTAATTACTTTTGAAATTTTAAGAACAATGAAATAGCAAAGATATGATATATATTTCATGATTTACTGATCTTACGGAACTGTGATTTTTGTTACTTCTTGTACTCCATCGAGTGCACTGAATAACACCAAAATGCTTTCATAAATAAGAGTTCAATTTCGAGACGTACAGAGAGTATATGATTAATCCTATTCCGTATAATTCTATGTTAAAATAACATTTAGAGTAGAAACGCTCGATAGTCTATTGGTCGTTTAATCCTGCACCAACCCAGACTAGCACAGACAAACGAAGTAAAAAGGAAATGGTGAGAGAAGAATGGAGGGGTCCGACTGTGAGTGGGCCAGCGGGATCAACAGAACCACAGAACACGACGGAAGACACGGATTAGCCTGCTCTCGCCTTCTCTTGATCGTCTCCAATGCAAATTGAATTTGTAGAGTCCCCTGAAGCTGCCGCAACCCGCAACAGGCACCGGAAACACGCGATTTGGGCGTTGCGTCATCAACGGTTTGTCGACCACCACCAGGAAGTGCGTCACGAGGCCACGTGACGTCTTCCATTGAACCTAACAGAAGCGCACCACGTGACAGCGAGGATGGGACCTATTGTGTCATCCCACCCATTCGGACGCGCGAGGTCTGCGCTCGACGCGCCGCCGCCCCGCCATCGCCGCCCTGCGGCGCCTCGCATTCCCCGGACGCGAACAATACACAGACTAATATCTGCAAAAGTGCGGAGCGACGGCCTCAGCACGCGTGCGCGCCCGCGCCGACGTTTCATCGACGATGGTGTTGCCCTGAGGACGTCCCCACCCTCACTCTCTTCGTCGTCACCGCGCGCGGGTCACTGACCGGCGGAGTATGCTCTGGAAAATTGCATAAGACATGCCAACGACGCGTCTCGCCGACTGCTATTCTCCCCCTCCCTTCCCTTCCACCGCCCAACCGAGAGAACGTGACAAGAATACCGTAATTTCCGTTCACATCCGTCTCGGAAGAAATGTGAATTCCTAGAACGCGCTAACTAATGGAAACAACTGTTACTACCGGTGTCTCAATACGGATGGTTCAGTGCGCTGTTGCAGCAGCATTCCAGCATAGCTGTCTCGCTCGCGTCTGGACGCGGACCTTGCTCCCGCACGCGCCCACTGACGTGGTCAGCATTCCAACTTCACCGTTATATGATAGTGCTGCAAAAACGTTTAATGGAACTAACCAAACCGAGTCTCAAGATCGTTCAACATTTCCTGCAGTCCCTTGCTCTTCGCGTCGGCAGGACGCCGTCATCACTGCCTCCAGCGCCACCGCGGGAACAGGAGTCGAGCCGGGGATATCCACGGACAAATTAAAAAAAAAATAAACAAGGGACAAAAGCGAAACGAATACTAGATTGTGGTTCGAGGCTGCAAACCGCGACACTCGGGACGATCCTCGAGCAAAGAACCCTCTTGGCCACAAAACGCGTCCCGCAACTCACCGCACAACACCATGTGCACTTCATGTCCACCGACCACGCCTAACGCGTTCGAGGTGTCAGCGTATCGCGCCGCAGCGAAACACTCTTCCAGCGTGTAACTCAAGACTCGTGGTTATGCAACGTCTTACCCACTCTGAAACGATGACGTCGGCATGCGTCGGGGTCCCACCGCCATGCGAAGCCTCCACTGTGGACGAGATCGAGTTCGGATTCGCGGACGTCGCAAAAATATTTTTATAAAGGCGCACAGGCGTCGCCTGTTGTGGGTATCGAGATCGCCTTTAAAAGGCACGGAGAGGGAACCCGAGGTTTAAAGCGCGCTGGGGAAGACGTCCAAGGCCATTCACACCAACACGCATCACTTCTAACAGTAGCTTATAGTGCTGTGTCGTTGCACTTCACACGTTTCCGATGACGTAATAGCGAAGGAAAAACACTGATCTCTTAGACCTTTAAACGCGGACGTAACGAAACAAGACGTCACACGTGCAACAGTACAGTACTCCGCAGCACAACAAGTAAATACGTTATTCAACTTGCAAACTAGCACTTTCTCAGACAAAGAGTAAAAATAATACTTACGTTTTCTGGAGATCGCGGCAAAACGCGTGGAATACACAACATTGAAATCTGAAAAAAGAGAAAGGACGTTACTTAAAAGAATTCAATAAATTTATCGAAACAAATTTGACACTAATGAATTCTCGATCTTTACCTGACACGAGATATTCAATATACATCGCTGCTCGAAAGAAATTTCAAATCCCGGGGAGCGAAGACTGACAGTGCAATACTAGTTCACGGTCGTCAGCGAGTAGGCGACAAAAATTCCCGCATCCTGTCGACCAGCGGCGGCAGCAAAAGCGACTGAGTGGGTCGCGTCGCCCGGCGACGGATGGTCGACAACCGGCGACAGGCAGACCGTCCCCGAAACTCCACGGCCAACGCGCGCCACCGGCCGCACGCTGCGCCACTCGTGCACTAACTGTTCGCGCAGTGCAAGGAATATGGCACCCGGGAGGCACATCTCCTCCTCTTCGCTCCCCGCCGGCTCCCCTCCTCACTCGTCTGTGCCGCGCACCGCCACCGCCGCCCCCGTCACCACCATCGCGCTCCTCCGCTGCCACCGCCGCCGCCCGCCTCTTTCGCTCGCTGGCTGGCTGGTTAGCTGGCAGCGGGAGGGGAACACGCGGTCGGCGTCGGCGTCGTCGCCGTCGACGTTCGGTTTCCCGATCGGGCTTCGCGACCGGCGCGCGGGCAGACGGGCGGCGGGCACGTCATTCGCCGACGGCGGCGCGATCGCGCGCCAAACGCCGTCCGCCACCGCGGGCGGAAGGAACAGCCAGCCACACAAAGACAGCTGTTGCCTACGTCTGCGATTCATCGCCAAACCATTACGAGACGGAGATCCACGCATCGCTTTTGGAAGATGGGAGCCGCACACATCCGCAACATGACCTTGCATTGTTCGAGTTCTTCTGGCTTCCCACTATCTTTTATCACCCACTCGAATAAATGGATTAAAAAACCTTTATTGCCCCGGTCGCAAGCACCGGGTGTAAAAACAACCACAGATGAACATAACTTTTGATGTCTCCGAACGCGTCGATTGTCCAAACGAATGATAATGTGACGACGTCATGTCTTCCCAAATGAGCGACCGCCGTCGGTCGTCTGGCTCACGGCCTGACTTCCTTATCTTCTCACGAGCCGCACATTTGTTTGGGGAGGCTTCCTGCCAGCGGCGGGACCATTGCCGCTTGAAAGACAGGTGGAAAACAAAGAGTCAGCCCTCTTTTCTTACATATTCTAGTTTATATTACTCCGGAGGTATATAAACTACATTCATCCAGCATCAAATATGATGATCACATTTTTTATTTCATTCCACATTTTCTTTCAAAAATAATAGTATTTAAGAAATTGGTAAAATCATACATTATAGAACTCTAACATTTGAGTAGTACAAATTGAATTAATATATAACAGATTTTACACGGTTTGCCACCCTTTCTCAAGTAAACTTAGTATGAGAACGATGGTGAATGCATTTCGGAATCAGGCTCTTTAGTGGAGAGTTAAATAAATCTAACATCCTCGCACTGACCGTAATTTCGAGTCTTCGGCATCTTCGACATTGTGAAACGCAACGTTACTAATTTTACCACTCTCTGTTTTTTACCATTGACTTAGGATTTCATAAATCAAACTTTCAATGTATATGTCATTCCATCTGAGTCAACTATTTAGTCCTTCTCCGAAGAACAGAGTCCTATGTTCAGGAAACGGAAAGTGGTTTGGTAATTTCTCACCCCAACACGTCGATGTGAAAGGAGAATGGAAAATAGTCGGGCGAATCACTATATCTTCTTTTTAAAAGGCAACTAGTCAATGTTTTCTCCCGTCATTCCCAATTGCCACAAATAAAGTACAACAACAAAGATTATTTTCTAGGAAGAAATAATACGGACCTGATACAGGCGTTTATTTTCCAAATAATAAATACATTTGCATTAAGATTCGAGTTCGTTTCGAGGTATCTTCAGGTTTTATAATCACCAGACCCACTTTTCAACCTAAGCTCATGATTTGGGAGAAGGAATTGGGAAGGAGACATATTGGGTTGACGGGAATGCAAGACACCGAACCGACATTGGTCTGTAGTAGGTGAGGGAAACCTCAACTGCAAACCTTAGCCCGTTCGATCGAGCAGGGGATCGAACCCGTGAACTTCCACTCACCAACCACCCGAAGGCAATGAAGACTGAAGCTGATATATATATATATATACATATATACACACACCTGGTTTTGAAAATGGACCTTATAATTGATTCAATTTTAATTTAATGAAAAACCTAAATATATGAAAATATTTTATGCATTGGAAGTCGAGTGTGGCGTGTCGAACTTAGGAGTGAGTTGTGAAGGTTGAGCATAGTGGAATACTGTCATTGCATCATTGCCAGATGACGACAGACTACACACATTACACATAGATAGCTTGTTTAATGTGGAAGCGCCAATCCGGAGTGAGGGATAAAAAGTCCGTAAATAACATCATTGTCTCTTTAGCACGTGGGAGAATGGTGTTAGTAGTCGGAACTTAGTACTACTCGAGCACGTGTTGTTGACGAAAAGACTATAATCATTTCATCCAAGATCATAAGACAAAATTAAACACAATTATTTGCAACTTGTAAAACATAGAAAGAAAAACCTACAAGGTATTATATCTACGTAAGGTGTGAAACTGGCAAATATGTCCTTATTATGCATTGATGAGGAGCCAGTTTTTTTAAACCTACTATCAATGATAGAAGGGGATGATGGGAAGAAACAAATTATCAGCCTAGGGCAATTGTCCTTCAGTATTTCTTTCTTTCTTTCTTTCATTTACAAAATACTCAATCAAATAAAATGGCTTTGTTTTCTTTTTAAAAATTCAATTGTTCTGGTTGTAATAATGTTTATTATTAATTGTCCTCTTTTATGCCATTGCGCAACTGCGTTTCAATCAATCAAAATAATTAAACGTTTGATTGAGTTACTACACATCATACCGGTATGTATACATCACACATGTATAAAATACATTTCATATGGTACCTCTCTTTATGTTGCGGAATTTTACGAATATATTGTGTATTACTAAAGTGCGGCTTTGCTCATGCCCGAGGTTTCCAATGTCACTCTATAAGCACTAAATCCCCTGATTTAGAAGCACCAAAATACAAGAATGGGTCGGTGAACTACACAAGAAGGGAGAAATATTCTTCATTCATGGATACACAGTTTGTTTTGCCAGCCATGCTGCAAACAATTCATGCCAGAGAGGAAGTCACAACTGCATCAGCATTTGAAAACGTATGCGAACTTGTGGCATCTTCTCGACAATTTTTCGTTTAAAAAATTCTTGACCGCACCATATATGGGGTGAGAACTCACTTATGTGACGTTCAAGTACATTTTTATTATTTCGTAAGCGCGCTAGTGTAGTGTTATCGAAACCACAATTTTCGCTCTTATAAATCTTAGCGCAGAAATAATTTGGCATTTACTTTTCTACTCGTGTTGATTCCCGGTAAAATAGGAATTAATTTAGTTTTACAATTACGGGAGGGCATTTCCGCTTACCAACCGACAAATATCTAAAAAAATAAAAGAGCTTGAGGACGAGGAAAACTTTTGACGCCAAGGGATGATGAGGTTTCAACTTCACCAAAAGCTTTTTTTATGACTTGTGTTTCACTTCGTTTTTGTCGTCGTACCGATTTTTAAACAGCAATATTCTGCTTGAAACACTTTTTCTGGAAAAATATACAAGCGGAAACATCCTGTGCGAGATTACTTTACGAATCATACTTCCAACAATGTTACGAAAACCAGCCTAATCCTCTGACATGAGGTCTGTGCACATTTCATTGCAAATTTACTTACTGGTGTTGTGGATGGCAACGGTCTCTTTTATCATCCAAGAATTGGGGAGAGCCTAACCATGAAACAGTATGCAGATTTTAAAATTCGGACTCTAATTAATGAGTGATGACGATATTGATGACAGAGTTACTTTATTGAACGCAGTCAGCATCGTACATGGACAAAGCTGATTAGAGCTACAGCAGAGATTGGATTTGGCGAAGGAAGGTCTGCGAAAATTAGCTCAGTCCTGAAAGTAAATGGGAAGATGTTACAAGAAAAGTGGAAGGGACTTTTGGAGAGAAAAAGGGAAATCTCGAAACATCGAAGAATGACAATGCAGTTTTCAATGGGAAAAGGTCAGAGGATAAGGGGAGTTGATCAACCCGTTGATTTTGAGCAATCTATAATTTGCACTTACCACTTCCATGGATGTGGAACGATTATTTTCTGTTTATAACACCCTGCTGTCGGATCACCACCGTACTTTCAATTACGTTATCTGAAATTATTTTGTTAATTAACATCAATTTTGAAAATCTAGCAATAATCTAATTTCCTTTCAATATTATATCATTAAAAGTGCATCATTTTGCGTTAGATTTCCAGTTGTAGAATTGTCGTTTCGGTTTAACACTTTTTCCAAGATTTTGTTATAATACATCCAAGGGTTAGCATTATTTTCAAGGCGTATTGTTTACTCATGAAGCATATATTTGAACTACAAATTTCTTGCATATTACCGTTTTTACTGTATATTTAATGGCTTATTTTGGCTACTTCTGCAACATAAGAAACCGAGCTATGCCAATGATAGAATTGGTAAATCACCTAGCATAAGTGCTATTTGTCTATAAAAGGTCGTAAAAGTGTATAATTTTATCATATTGACATTCGACTCCTAATATGAAACTACGGTATAAGTTTGGAAGAATGAAAGGAGGTTATCGAATTTTTCATAAGCTTGTCCAATAAATTAGCACTGAAGTCCACGATCTCGTAGAAGATTAAAGCATACTAAAATAAAGGACTCGTTATATAAACTTCTTCGCTTAGTAAGAGAGTTCTGGAAAGTTCGAACAGTTCAAGTTGTACGACCTCTGAATACGTCAATCCATATATCACTGTACGTTTATAGGATCGTAATAATATTCCAAGAACTTTTTATTCACTCACTATCATTTTCATTGATATAGAGATAAATTACCAACAACGCAACCCAAATTAAAAATTTCAGGCGAGAGCGGAGAAGTAAACTCCCTAAATAAGGCAAAAATGGTTATAGAGAAATGACAACAAGATCTCTTCATCTCGAAATCACAAGAAAAATTCACGAAGAAACAGTATTCACAGCTATGAACGACAACCTATCGCTCCAAAGGATGTGAAAAACTAAAATATTAAAATTTACGACTGAATATTAGGCCGAAGATTTTCGTTTTGAATTTTGCGGATTAGTCACTTTTTACAACATAAAATAATGGTTTTCATGGTCACAATAAAATTATTAGACTTGAAAAAATACGCATAGAAATTTTTTTCTCTTCTCTTACTAACAATAATATCGTAAAAATTACAAACATACAGTAAATATAACAATGGTCCTACAATTGATTCATTCAGTAGAATCATATTTCTATTGGGAGAACTTTTTGATGCGTTGCTTTAATGTATTTTGATAAATAGAAAACATGTTACATTCGCAACAATTTGGAGCATAAAAATTAAAGAACTTATCTACCACCAGTAACACTACCCATTAGTCTTGTTAGAGAGATATACAGTAATATTAGACTTTTTTTCGAAATAGTTTCAACTTACTCCCCATTCAGACAAATAATTATAGTTTATTCTAGGTTCAGTTAAGGCTGAAAGATATTTTAAATTCTTTTCACTTATGATTTTGTCAATAAATCAAACTATAAAATGTAAATGGAGTATGAACATATTACAACAAATCATGTGGCGTGTCAATAAAGAGCTCATCGAAAATCATCAATATTTTGTCAAATATTCAATTTCGGGGGAGGGGGCTAGATTTTGGCGCTACCCCCACATTCTTGAAGGAGCCATAAGCCAAGGCAAATAGATGAAAACTTGCACTCCCTCTCGGACAGCAGGACGCGAGCACTAGAAGGACTGAGCCAAACGGGGAAGTGGTTGAGGCGCTGCCAAAAAATATCTCTCCCACAAAAGGGGGGAGAAATTTCCCTGTTGCGAGACCTCTCCAATCTTAGGCTCCACTCATCCTATTTGCAGGTGGACTTTTAAATTTAACTCGTGAGATCGGGGTCACGAGAACGCTGTGATCTATTTTGAAGACGCCAACCTCGATGAAAATCCCGGAATCCCGGAGACATCTTCGACAGAGCGCATGAAGTCGGCGACTGATGCATCCGAAGGGAAACGGAGAAAGATAACCAGGCGGCATTACATGAAATCGTGCGACCAGCTGCTGAGAAATTACGGCCGATAGAGCAAAGCGACGATAAGAGTCGTCGTCTTGAGACAAACGGACAAAGATGCCAAAACCCAATAATTTAGATTATTTATCCTTAATATTCATTTTTACTGATTTGCCGGACTTGGACTATTAAATAATGTTAATATTTATTTCTTCTCACATCCAAAACAGATAAAGTAAAATGAGTTGAAGTGGATCGTTCCTCTGAAAATCCCTTCACAAAAGGACGAATATTACAGAATAAATTAACAGTAGACGCGGAAATAAAGATTTTCCGCAGTACATCGCCATTTCTTCTCCTAGTCCACGCTAATTAGCAGACAATATGTTTCGGTATGTTCTACGAAGTCTTCGGCCGAGTTGTTGGCGCCGGACAGGTGGCCGCTATCGTCAAGATAGCATCGCTATAGGTTGAAGGCAATGTTCCAACGTTGTGGGCCAGCCACGTGAACACGTTGCGTCGAGGACGATGCGTGTGAACTCGCGGTATCTTCCGGTTGGCGGCGACACCGGAGACGGCGGGGGAAAAAATGATGAGAACAACAAAACGATTCGCGACCTTCCATTGAAACTTCATCCAGAGACTCATAAGCACGAAAACTGAAGGGGAGGGCTCCACACTCCATACCTTTTCCAGGAGCTTCGCCGGAATATTCGCTCAATGGGTAGGCAAAAATTCGGAAACACGAGTCCACAAATAATTCATTTGCAATAACAACTTGAACACGTAAGAAAATTTCATTTAACCGATTTCATAGCTCTTTGATTTCACGCCCGTAGAATATTACTCACATTTATGTATAGTAACGCTCTCATTCCGTTTGGTTATCACAGAAAGTAGTTTGAAGCTTACATCAAATGAGTATTTGTTTCAAACAGATAAATTTATCTTAATTTATTTCCAATATGCGTAACTGTGTCTAATGTTTAAGATAAGCGCAGTAGAGCAATTCTAATTCCAATTATTCACAGTACGATAGTGCAGCATTATCAAGAGCAATGGAGCGAAAATACCTTTGCCAGCAATAAGATCCAATCACAGCATAATACATTATGGAAAAACAAGTATTTTATTCTCCCGTGGAGAGGTAAGACATATTCACAATCATAATGGGTACATTACTACTGAGAGGCGAAGAAAGAATTAAACTGCGAGTTATTTTTCTGATAGTTTGTTTGGAACAGTTTTTTCTTCGCCTGAGATATCAGTGTACCCGTTCTAAAAATGTTTATTACCATTACGCATCCTATTATCAAAATTATGATAAATACGATATCGTTACGGTAATGATACTAATAAGTATGTTCCCCCATTTCATAGAACAGGACAGAGTACACTTAAAAAGGTAATGGGTTATTCTTTGATAAAACAATATTATTATTTCTGATACGTCTGATAATTCTTTCTCCTCCGACAATGCGCGACTTGAGTTTCATCTAACGCGCTGCCAGTCCGAAAATACAGTTGAACAAAAGTTCCCGAGTATTTTCCGGGTGATCACGAAAAAAATTGTTTTCTATCTTGAATCGATTCTGATATAATTAAGAGCATTAGCCCTACATGTTCCTAGTCAGCTTTTCCTTCCATCACTCCTCAACCTAGCACGAAAATTGAGTAAGATTTTCTTACTCTATAATATTTTATTTATTTTTTCTTATTGAAAAGTGGTCTCGTCAATTTTTATATTTCTTTAAATTTTCTATTATGATTCGGAATTGTGTTTTTATAATCATCAAGAGGGACGCATCAACAGGTCGGGGACGGAGAACACCGCCCCCCCCCAACAAGGTTGGCATTTCATTTAATTAAGGTGAAGGGAGGAAAGGAGGCCATTTAGAATATCGGGGCCATGATTCGGAGTGTAACTCACGTAATAGAATGCACACAGTTCAGTGATAAAATCACTATCACTTAAGTGATAGAGAAATAAGTAATGCTTTTTGATTCAGAAGTCCTGCTGTCGCCAGACATGCTTTGCACACCTCTTTGTCCTCCATCCGGCGGTAAGGCTAAGATATTAACATCGTCGACTCCCACAAACAGAAATTAAATCGGATAACAGGGATATAACGATGACTTCACTTAAATTTGTATTCTACACGGTCATTGGCCGCGATCCGCATGCAATATATTCGGCCAACCATAACGCAGCCATTCATAACTTGAAAGAGTATAGTCGCGTCATGAAAATTACGTCATTGTTTACGTGAATAAGCTCGCACACGGGGATACGCGCACCACACTGAGACACAAAATGTTATTTGCAATCGAAATTCAGTCTGCGCATGTCTCAGGGAAGGAATTACCATACTGCAAGTTAGCTTGACTGAGGTTATTCAAACATGAATTTTACAAGCATTGGAAGTCTGTAAAAAACAGGGAACAAAAAGATAAAGCTAGCTTGAAATTACAGTTACTTTTGGTACGTCAACTTTCCCGTATTCACACGAATCAGGTGTTACACACACTTTTGAGGGGGTTAACACGTAAGACATTTTGTGAAGACAAATTGATCTTGTACAGTTGGAATAAAATGTGATAACTTTAGCCGGATGAAAACGGTCGTGAGGAGGAATCGAACCCGCTCCACCACCCATTCGCCTTCCACAACAGTACCGTTTTCACCTAGGCATTATGTGTGGGAAGAACTGCGTTCAGAGCAGGAGATTCCGGAGTCGTTTCCCGACTCCCATTTTCAGCTGGCCAAAGTTATATCTTTTTCGCGTGTAGATACACGGAAGAAATATATGGAATAAACGTTTCATCGTACTACATTTTAAGCGAACTGATGAACACTAAATTTGTAACGATTGCGAATCAAAACTGACGACCCACTTAAATCTCCCCTCTCAAGCACACCTCTTCCCACCGTCGCAGCTGCCATCGTTCTCTCAGAAGATCACGCACGACGTAAGCGAGTCATTCCCGCCACTGAAATCTCGTGTCCTCGCCTCTACGCAAAGAATGCCGACGTAGTCGCACGACAAGCAATTCAGCCATATTTCTTACGCCGTCTCAGTAAACGCAAGACTAGCAAAGAGCCATAACTATGCAGGAGATACGCATGTACTCCATAATTCGTGAGTACTCAGCTGCCGTCACGAACGCCACGGACTCCCCGTGCCCCCGTCCCAGACGCGAAAGAACGTTACTGCCGGTAGCAAAACCTGCGGAGTCGCCAACGCCGCCTCACAGTGGACTCGATTCACCTTTCCGTAGACTAAACCTTTGCTTTGAGCGACATTTTTTAGGGCACTGCAAGAAGTTCTTCACGACTACTAGACACGCTTTACAAATGAAGGGATAATGAGTTAAGAAGGTTTCTAGAATTATGGATCGTATACCGGGAAAGAGTTTCTATACAACATAGTTGAGTTCCAATTTCATTCAAACATTCATTAAGAGTGATGATTTATATATGTGTACTCTTCTTTTCCAGCCATTCCACAGTTTTTCGCATACATCTTAAAAAAACATTTCAGAACTAACTCAAAATTTGGTGACATGTTAGCAAACTAAATATGGTAGTAAGAACAGAAAATTAACGTTTGCGCACATTGATGTTTATATTGAACTGGAGTATTTTTTTCGAACAATTATTCATAAGAGGATTGACAAATTAAGAAATTCATTACAATAAAAACAATCTTGAAATGAGAAGAGAAGTGGAAAAAATATTAATCCGGTAAGCAAAATAGATTTCTCTATTTGTGTTAAACTTTTATACGGCATATAGAAGACGTTATACCAGTTATTTCACTGACTACATATTTAAAAAATGCATTGTGGAAATAAGAAGATGATTTGGAATGAATTGCTAGGGAAGTTCCAAGAAAACACTTTACTTGGACTAGCCGATAGAATAATCGAACTAGAATTTTCTCACGCTTTAGCAAAATACGAAGCTACGGCCCTCCGACAAGAGTAAAAGTATAAAAAAATGTGAGAGCGTTATATCGAATATTCTACAACGAAAAATTTGGTGTTAGTGACAAAACAGAGCTTTTGACCAATCATTTATGTTACGTATACCCACTGCGCTCCGAGCGCAGGGCGCATTACACTACGGTGCGTTAGACACAGCGCCACACTGAGCCGTCCTGCACTGACACGCACGGCCGCTTCGGTGACACGAAAGGCACCAGAGCTGCGCCCCGCCGCGTCTGCTGTCTCAAGGCGCCCCTGTACATTTTACTCTCCAATCAAGGATGGAGGGGAGCATCTAATGAGGAATGACCTGTTCTAGGGAACATGGATTGAGAAGTTACTGCGGACGTTGTTGGGCCGCGGAGATTTCAACGTGTATAAAGAAATACATTCTTTTCTAGAATGAAATTGTAGGCACAAATAACATCTGCATGTAGGTATCCCTTTGATAACCCTGCCAAAAATTTCTTCCCATTTGTTTCCCATTTTTTCTCATAAGACCAAATAATGCTCTCGCGATCCTGGCAAATGCTCCAATGGAACCTCAGCAGATACGTCACACAATAGTTATTCTTTGTTCTTACGCAATATCATAAATCGATTAAATCGATAAACTCAGGAGGTTACCGAAGATGCATCTCATTTAAACGAGTGACTCACCTTCACAAATACGACATTCCTAAAACCCAATTCGATAGATGCTGAGTACCGTTTTAGAAATTCAATTTTTAATTACATGATCATGTCTATATTCGGAGCAAAGCTACGATCAAGATCCTCATCAAGACAGGGCCAAAGCAAATTAGATGAAAGGACCGGTTTGCGAAAAACGTGGACGACAAAATAATTGGATTCATCGTCCTTTGTTAAAGTAACATACATGTAAGATAACTTAATTTCTATTTGATGTGATAGTTCATATAGGAATTAATTCCATTCACGACTAGGAATCGAGACCTTACAACCTCCCTTTATGCTTATCATAGCCTTTCACACATTAACGAGAAAATCCGTGGTAGACCACATATGATTAGATACCCATTCCTTCCTTTCCCGGGATGTATATCCACACTGGGCGACACGTGGCGTAGTGCCTAGCGTACTCCCTTTCTACCCTATCTGATTCAAGTAGAATTCGCGGTGATGGACGAAGCGGCAGGTTTTCTTGGGGTACTCCCGTTTCCCCTGCCATTCATTCCTCATAATCATTCCACTTTTGTCATCATGAGAACATTAGGAAGTCCTCATTCACCCGCGCTGCCATCTTGGTTCCAGTAAGCCACTGGTAGAGCACCCAATAAAACGGCGATGGAACACTGCCTTGTGCAGTCTCTCCATCAAAATGCCGAACGAACACATACATATCCACACTGCGATTCTAACCTTCTACCGTATGAGCCCCTTGAGTTGGAAGAGCAATTCTTTACAATTGGAGCAAAAAATTGGATTGCTTTTTTTTCAATTTGTTGCATCTTCGATTTCTAGTTTGAAAAAGGTTGTCATTTTTTCATTATGTCGCAGAAAATCTATTGTCTTGGCATTGTACCCAGCAGTTATTGTGAATGTATAACTCGTTGCTTGTTGCTCGTAGGAAGTACTCGTGAGGAATTACATACACTGAAAGACGATATATTATTCATCCAAAATGAAAAGAAATTCATCCAACCCAAGATATTTTTAATTACGCTCTTCCGGCATTTTACATAGTACTCAATTAAAACGCTAAAATAATATTAACTGACACGAACACGAAATTTAAATTAATTACCTCTACTCTTTCGAACCGCTGCGTGCCGACGGACAGACAAAGGCAGTATTCCGATAAACAACTTTTTCGTTTACGTGCTTACTTCCGTTTAAATTTCTCAATCGAAAATTTACGTCACAGGTTACTCACCCTGCAACGTCTAAAATAAAACTACAGAGAACCACTCACGCCGTCTACGAGGTTTGAGAAGGAAGCTATTTACATTCCAGTATTACGCAAGTCTTACTGATCGTAACCTTTTAGATACAGAGGAAGTAATTTTAGTGTTGTATGGGCTCGCAACGGAAGCGACGTCTCCAGGCCACCCAACGCCTCGGTATGCAGAGCAGAGCTAAGGAAAGAGGACGTGTCGGTCAACCAATCGACAATAGTAAAAGAAGGAGAGAATGGGATAGGTCCAAAATATTTTAAGGTATATTTTTAGAATTGGACTAGAGAGAGACTATTTCCAAAGTTTGCCCATATCTCTGGACCCACTCCCGTACGGGATCATTGTTATTTCCCAGACATATCGTGAGGAAATCATTTTACGAAGTATGGTGTATGTGTATTGGTAGTGGTCTGCAATAGAATTCCATTCTTGGTCCGTCAATAAGGTAATAAACTCTCGGTTGCTAAATATGCTTTTTTCTTTCGTTCAAATATTGACATATCCACGCTAGTACCGGTAGGTATTATGATCCTGCGAATGAAGGTGGGGCAGCATTCAAATATATAACGCTCCAAATCACAGTTATAAACCATTTATTTATTAGTGCAGTAACCCTCGTTCTGAACTCTTCGTGTTTTGCCGAAGGAAAAAGCAAAGATAGCGAAGGATCTTCCTGGTGTTTGTCAGAGTGATGTTCCGTATAAGTCTGTCGTTACGGAAGAGATTCGTGATGGCTGTTTTTTAAGGTCCATCGACGCTATTAGAAGTATATTACTTCAGACTGGGAGATGTTCACATACCTCCGTGGACGTTGCGGGGACGAAAGACCATCTTGGGTTTATTGTTATGGTATTATTCCAAAGCACTGCAGTGTCGACGGTCGATCTGACCCCTCAGTAGAGACGTACTGAGCGATGCACATATATATGACTGACCCAAAGACTAAGCTTTTCTTCGTTTTTCAGCTGTAGCAACGAGATCGACTATAATACTGGGGATTCGTGAAACAGTTTTGTTGGTCCGAAGAAAAAGTGTACATTAATTACAATTTTTTACCGTCGCAGAATAAAATTCTTAATATTTGAGAAACTAGAAACAATCTTCTTCTTCTTCCACTTAAGCCTTTTCCCACTTAATGTGGGGTCGGCGAATGGGGATCGATATATGATGCTACGTTTCTTTGGATTTGGCTGGGGAATACTCATGGTGCCGGATGCACCTCCTCTGAAATGAAATGGGTGTGAATGACTATGAGTGAATGATAGAGAGAACCCCGAGAAAACCTGCCGCGAACACCGCTCCGTCCACCACCTCGGATTCTACTTGGATCGGACCGGGTTTGAACCGGCGTCCCCAGAGGTAGAAGGCGAGCGCGTTACACACTACGCCACGGGTCGCAATTAAAAACACAAAAATTTGATCAATGTAAATGTGGTCCAATCATGTATTGTACATATCTTTGACAAGGTACACATCAGAAACTCTTAAAGCTTTATAGCATCAATTCAATGATTTTTGCTTAAATGTCTTTTTATGTCAAATAGGTGTGTTTCAATTTTTATTGACATTTTTAAAATAATTGGCAAGTCAACATCTCTCCTTCCCAATGCCACCACCCTAATTGTGTGGTTAGGTGGAAGGCATGGTCTGAACCAGAACATATCGTAAAATAACTCACGAAATAAATAAGTAATATAAATTTCTGTCACATTTGTTTCACGAACGTATTCATCTACATAAAAAATCACTTAGTGGTCCACGATGAATTCAGTGGTTCGTGAGGTCCAAAATGTTTATGTAAAAGAGAACGCACGATGTTAATCTTTCAGTTCTGTAGAGCGTTCCATAATTGATCCTGACAAGATTTACTCGTTTTGACACGAAATCCTTCATCCATTAAATCGCTGAATTGGGAATGTCAATGCAATATTGTCTGTTAACACCAATAAGCCATTATGCGGTGGATGGGATAAGAATTCTTTTTTCCGAGAAAACGAAGAAAGAAAAAAGAAATGATTCTATAGTGGTTAAAATTTCATTTTTTACAACGTGACTCTCCACATTTTATTAAGAATTCGAAACTTGAACTATGTCTGGGTGGTGTACCTGCAAAACCTCGTTAGTCCTTTTACTGACATTCTTCAAGGGGTAATAAAAACTGCAGTGTTTGTCTCCCCATTAACTACAGTACCCAAACGTCATTACAACTTGGCGTAGTGAAGAAATGATCCAGGTGACGCAAATTGTCTTCGCCCAGTGGGTCAAGAGCGTTCTTTTCATAATTAAGGCTCTAAATATTAATTTTGAAATAAACAAAATGCGACGAGCGAGGTTTAGCAGATCTTCTACCAGATATGGAAAGTATATTCTGTAGAAATTCTATAGAAATTCTCGCATAGCTACAAATCTGGAGAACTCAAAAACTGGTAATTAATAAGTCCACTTATTCACTCGGATTTATTTTTATTGTAAGATACTAACAATTATTTTCATTAATGACATGAATTTGAAGGTTTCAATAACGGAGGTGTACCTGGATTAAAGATTTTGGATTCTCACGAAAGGGAATTAAAGTTGTGCTTGGAACGAATGTGACTTCACGAGTTACTCTCGAAAACTGTCCGAGTTACCAAAATTACACGAGAATGATAAAATGTAAATAAAATAACAATTTCAACGTTTCAGCCAGAACAGCAGTATCACCCCTACAAAAAAGGTAATTCTCACATCATACTGCGTAAACACGCCATCTCAGACGTCTGTGACGTTAGCGACAATCTACATCATGCATAACGTGCGGGCGCGTGCAACGTCACCTGCTAGGACTTGGGCGAGGGTTGCTGTCTAAATCTTAGAGGATCTTCAAACGATGCTTTTCAATGAAGCGATCTCGTTGGCGTTTGAGAACTGCAGCGTGGAAACTGATACTATATTCAACGAATTTGCTCAAGGGGATAATTTTGTGTTTTATATTCATAATATAATTGTGGTCAGTGAATGAAGAGGCGGTTGCGTATCCTAATGGGATCGAATTTTGTTCCAATGAAAGAAAGAATAAAAATGACAAAGGAATTTTCCTTTTTCTCGATAATAATTTCCCGCTCAACGAAATAAATGTATATTTTTGAATAATTGAAATTAATTTTCAAAAACAAAAGTAATTAACGACCAGAACCATGGGCACACAAACTATCGATGCAGGTGGTTATGAGTCGATTTTCTCTCATTGAAGTCAGACATTCAATGATATGTTTTTAACTCGATAACGCACGGTACTTCGCGAATGAGTGGCAGTGGATTCCAAAACATTCCTAAACTTGGAACCAACAATTTTCTTTAGTATTAGTCTCCACATAAAGAAATAACCACAACATGTACGTGTTTGAATTGAATATTTTAGTTTAGAAATCGTTGCACATACAGTTACTCTTTGCTTTGTACAGAAAAAAAAAATCAATGAAAATGCACTAGGAATATACCGTGAGAAATATTAACAATTATGTTGCATCTTTACATATGTCATGGTTCGTATAATTTGATCTTCTAACCAGAGAAAGATAGAAAGGAAACAACACTCCGAGACTTGTATCACCCTATAAACAAAATTAATATTATTAATTTACTGTAGAATACAACCCTACATAAATAATTCACTTTTTATTTGTAACCAAAACAAATACTGAATTAAAAATGAGCGTTTTATTGTCACATGGATAAATTATAATCATTTCATGATTTTTTAGCATTTTATATAGTGGAAATAATCGCTTCCTACCTCCACAAAACAAGAATCTCATGATTCTACTCGTAATTTGGCCATCTTACACTAAAAACACACAGCTTCATCACTTTCCACGAGGTCACTTCCAGTACAGTGCGATCTCCGCATTTAGCGTTCGAAGGAGAGGGACACTTTTATAAAACATATACTAAATATCGGACGAAGAAATAACAGACATCATAATTCGCACTTGTACAGGACGTCATCCACATGAACGTTAGATGTACGAAATTCAGCCTATTTTATCCTGCGTTGACCGATAAGTGGTCAAAAAAGACGGAAATGCTTGTGGTCAGGCCAGTGCGCGCAGTTCGAGCAAGCGTACTGAACTCCACAACGAAAGGAAGGCTGTGGCCAGGAAGAACAAGCAAGCGCGCTAACAGATGAGCCGCTTGCGCCACACGCGCACGCCAGACGCGTGACAGCGCCCCGCCAACGTCACATGTCATTGGCGACGGCGCGCGTGAGCGTCCCGTCCCGCGGGCGCCGCGTCGTGTCGCATCGCGTCGCGACGCGTCCCTCGCCACAGACGTCACCAGGTGCGCAAGCCGACGGTGACGCGCACGCGTCTGGAGGGGCGGTGCGTCACAGTGACGTCCACCACACCTCCGACCCACACGCGCGGCCTCGAGATGCGCAATTAAAGGGATCATTAAAGACCATTAATCCGCGCTCAACAGCTCATATTCCCTTCGTTAGCGCGACCGTAAACAATGATTTATGGGAGAACGTTGGTGGAGAGCAGTATCATACGAAAAGCGAACAGAATCGCGAGCAGGGTGAAATCACCCTTACTTTGCATTTAAAATGGCCATGGGATGAAGGTGATTAATGAGATCTTCTTCTTCTTTTCCTTCGCCCTTATTAATCCCGTGCTAGACAGGGTCGGCGTAGATTGGGATGGTAGATGGGGGGAGATACTTGATTTGGTTGGCTGGGGAATTTCAGATCTCCGGATGCCCTTCCTGTCGCACCCCCCCCCCCNTGATGAGTGAATGATGATGAGTGAATGTTGTGGTTGATAACCCCAAGAAAACCTGCCGCGAACACCGCTTCGTCTACAACCTCGAATTCTATTTGGATCGGACCGTCCCCAGAGGTAGAAGGCGAGTGCGTTAGGTCACGCCACGGTTCGCCATGATTAATGAGATATTGTGATTATATATACTCTCAAATATGTAAAAAAATCATGCATACTATTTTTATAGTTATATCATATGTCTTTGTAATATATTTTACTGTTAAATAAATAAGTTTAACCATTCCAGCGCGTTCATGTATTTTGGTGATCCCAATTACAAATATACCAACGATTTATGGTAAAAGTTCTATTAAACTATAAACAATGTACCTCCCTGTGACTCTCATAGCAAGGTGTTTCAGAGAGATTTTGCAACATATCAATCAAACCACACATAATATTTTATAACTAAATTACATACTTTTTCTCAGTGTTACTCAGTGAACGTAAACCTCTACAAAACATTTCCAGCAATAACATGTTTTTCTCCATGAACGATAATTCGAACGTTGCATTTTGAATTTTTGTATGTACTGCAATAAAAATTCAATTCATTTTTGTAGGAGAAATATGAAAACCACCTCCCCCCACAAAAAAAAAAAATTAATCAGAAAAACAATTTCTTGTACTTCGATATTTTTTCCATTTCTTGTGAGAAAATTCATCTATTGTAGCTACCGCCGTCAACGTAACAGGTTCACCATAGGCGAGGGCGGGCGTCGCAATAAAAGCGGGTGTCCCCGTAAAGACCATCCCACAACTAATAATAACAATAATAAAAATATAATAATAATAAAATAATAATATAATAATTATAATAAAAATATTATTATAATAATAATATATTTCTACATCTTTCTCCAGTAAATTATTTTAACGTAGGGTTTGAAGTAGTGTCAAGACTAAGTGTCTAGATTGACAGCCGTGGCGTAGAGATAGCTCGCTTCGCTCTGCTGAGTGGAAGAACGCGAGTTCGACCCCCCCCCCCCCNTTTCGGTTGGGGTTTCCCTCAACTATTCCAAACCAATATTGATTCGGTATCTAATCATCCCCAGTAATCCAACATCTCTCCATCCTAATTTCTTCGCTCAAGTCATAGGGTTAGATGAAAGAAGACACCTGAAGACCTGAACCTCGCCACATTATAAAAATATGTTAACTAAAAAAATAAAAATGACATTATAGAATATCTCCAAACCAAGAAGCTGGTCTAGCAATGTGGTAGTCTAGCATAATGACTTTTCGTCGGTTTTGCATTAAATAAATTCTGTATTTCGTTACAATCCAATCAAAGGAAGATCCATTTATTTTTCTTCTCCTACACAATTAAATGTGGTACTCCAATTCAGAGCAATTGGCTGGGTTTGATGTGAAAGAATGCAAACCGAGTGGAATAGAGCATAGGACGAAACCTAGTAAGCAACAAGTGCTGACGAGAGAGGACTGTTTGAGGGACTCTATGAGAACTGAGTGAGGGCCGAGTTCCCGCGCCCTGTCCCTTCTATCTGACCCCTAGTGACCCCAGTGTCTGATAGGCACTCAGCAGGACGCGAGAATATGTTTGTAAAATTTGCGGACTAAGAAGAAATAGGGTTATTCCTGCAGAGAAACAGGGTTGTTAGGAATGTGGAGAAGCGCGTTTATACAAGATCTCGATAATCCGGGAGTGGAGTAATCGGGATGCGGTAGACTTTCGTCAACTGTTAGTGTCATAAACATGTGCGTACAATACTGAAGATAGTGTTTGTAAAAAGCATAGAGGATGTAAAAAGTTAATGAGGAATGGTAGTTAGGGTGATTGGTTAAACGAAGGTGATTAGCCAGACACAATACATAATGACGAAGGAATTGTACAAAGCGCTACCGAGACTGCAAATTAACCAACCCCCGCAGAAAACGAAGGAAAGGACGTCATACCGGAGTAAAGTGGAAGTCACAGTTCTGCGCTAGCACACATTGAAACTCTTCCTGATCATTCGAAACATAAAAGAAAATAAATATGTGGAACCACTTATCCTGAGCACAGACCGGTCGGCAAAGAATGAAAAAATAAACACATCTTATTTCAAAATAATAAAATCAGTGTTTTTTCATACCGTATGAGGTTTACTCAACCAATTCGTAAATACGAGTAACGTCAGATGAGGAAATTGTAAACGAGGGATATATGTAAACAACAGATCTGAGTGCAGCTGTGGGTGCCACAGAAAAAGATGATCAAAACTAGACCATGAATGAAATTTTTTAACCCAGTGCTTGATGGAATACAAATTTAAGAAAAGTTAACCAGAAGATTGAAATTTGAAGTTACTGCACAGCGTATTTTATGCTACTATGGGAAAATTATGGAAATGTATGTTCTTTTTTTATTTATTACTCTCAGTAATGCATTAAGGTAACAGAAAATCATTGGTATTACCATCTTGGAATTTTGTAGAACCCACATTTCCATGATTTTTCTTGAAAAATCGATGTTGTTTCTTAATTAACTCGCATTTAATCACATTAAGTTCGTTTCAGTTATACTCTATTAATTTTTACTATTTTTTCGGTGTGCACATGTGGTCCGCTTATAAATAATTATACCTACCTATATATTTAAAGATGACTGATCTCCGAGTAAACAAAAGTGGATTGATAAGAAAGGTCAAGAGCTGACACAAAGCAAATGATAAAAAAGAAGCAAAAGGAGAAAGAAACACGGGAAAGTGAAAATGAAGAATGATTGTTACAATTGCCTGAACTCTACAATAAGATATTATAAGATTTTTATAAATATTTCGAAAATATGGCAATATCTAGGGGAAGTACTTAGAGTCAACCATAGACGTTGTACTGGTTATGTTCTTACTCGTGGATATAAAAGGAAAAATGTGGTAAAAACACAAATAAAATGTTTAGAAATAAAATTAAATGAGTCATTTTGGGGTTCCTGGTTGTTCTGATGATCAATGAAATTATCATTAAGTGGTTTAAACTATGTGCATCCAAAACAAGTGGAATGGAGTTAATGAGTAAATGTTAACATCAAATCGGAATAAATATTAACATGGTGTTAGAAGGGTCAAAATACTATTTAAAATTTATACTTCTTGTCTGAAGGGCTGTTATAAAAATATGGGGTAATTGTAAACAGACGAAAAAGTGTGTCAAATTGTATACGTATAAGTAAAGGAATACTCATTACAACAGATTTATGAAGCAGAAGAGAAACCCGTTATACTAATGGGAAAAAAAGAATATTCTTTTTACGAATTAACGCATTGAAAATGAGACGTAAAAGAAAAACATTTAAAACTTTCCTCACCTAATCCTATAATCTTTTAACCAGGATTTTCATTACTCCGGATTATTTTTTCTTCGTTCACTTTGGATAATCGAGAGTCTCTGTGGAGAAACAGAGTTCTAGGTACGGACTGTCGAGAAACTGTTTTTTTCGGACTGCCTACAAGGAACGTCATTTGGGTGGACCTCAGACAAACGTAATTTTTGATACTTTACTGGAGACGCCGTTGACATTAACTGAAAGTAAATAAAAACTGATCTAATTTAAAACAGGTTTATGACCTTTTTTCAATTTAGCTGAGACAAATTTGGGGACCTCATACACTCCATTACCTCATTTATTTGTCGAACAAAGCTATTAGAGGATCATTTATAGTTTAGAATAACTTGATAATGATGAACTAAGTAGGCAACTCAGTAGTTCTAGGTAATATATGCTTGGTCCACGAGTTAGTAAAGCTTACTCTGAAAACGACAATATCAGTTTTCGTCATACAATTTTAAGCAGTGTGACACCTGGATAAAGAAACGCGAGAATTGACGATAACACTATAATCGCAATTGTTGAAAATTCTAATTTTTAAAAGTCGCAAAGGATTCTCAATGCATCAAATCACACAATTCAATACTCCATCAGAAACATTTATTCCAGCAAAATTCTGTGCATTTTCCCAACTTTCTTTGCGATCGACTCTTTGCCTACTATTCTTCCCGAACGCAAATTTCGCCGTCCGCTATTTGCACAGCTCGCATTTTCCACAAAACCCGAAATCAATACATGTGGCCCCGAAAGCTGCTTTCACTGCAACATGGTATCATAGGAGTAGCGTACCCACTGCAAGACGAATGATGAGATCCAATTACAATGACGTTCGATTCAGAACGATTTAGTCACGTTTCAATGCTTACCTTACGGAACGTTTCGTTTGGTGAACGGGCATCAATCTTAACTTGCTATGACGCGCGGCTGGAACACATTTCATTCTTTTCCTACGTTCTATTCACGAACGGATGAAGACGCTGACACTAGTAGTAACCAACATCCTCCGTCAATTCGTCTCATATGTAAGGAAGAGCACTGAACTGCACACATTTTCAGTAATACTAACAACGATGATGACGTAAGATCTAAGTTGCAGTATGCGCTTCCAATCCAATCATTTTAATTACCTGAAAGATCGTCGACTGTGCGGTTAACAGCTAATATTGTTGTATGTAACATGTAATTTAACGAGATGTAATAATATTCTACTAAAACTAAATTCGCATTCAAGCTAGTTAATATAACACCACTGAATCGATCATTCAGTTATTTAAGATACCACAACTTGCACCACTTGAAATATTCCATTTTAGAAATGTGATTCTAAAACAACTACTGTCCCCAAAACCATAAACATATTTATAATGAACGGCGCGCGTAATATGAACGTATTTTGAGAGTTTGGATAAAGTATAATTTGGATAAGAGGATCGAACCCTTACCACCGCTTCCAGCAGTACCTTCCTCATATGACTAATACAAACTATCAAACAAACATCGTAAAACAATATATTATCCTCGCCTTTTTGATAGATATAAATTAATTAGTGAAAAAATGAACTATGTTTTATGTTGCAAGGTTATCTTCAATTGTGAAAAGTAGTATCTTAGAAATAATGTAAGACGGTTGATCCTAAAAACAAGACAAGGGAAAATAAAATAAATGAATTCATTCTAAAACTAAAACTTTTAAATGTAATCCATTAATCTGAAAAGGAAACCGTAATGAGAATGTGATTTGGTGAACCGCTTTCAGGGCGTACGACCTTCTTATGTGATTCTGCACTTTATCAGGAGCGATTCAGAGCAGAGTTTCGTTTAAAACGACTTTCAAAAACGAAACTTTATTTAGATTATTGCAATCGCATAAGAACTGCCAGGATCACTTTCTAGGGTGCTTTTTAACTACTGAGTTACCTTATGTTCGACATCCATTCACTTAAATCACCCACCCCCTCCTTTTGAGTCATTAAAACATACATTTATATACATATTCTTATACAGTTTCTCTAGGCTTTGTCTAGGGGCATGTTTATTGTAATAATAAATCGTGAATTTAGTGTTATTTCAATTCTTATGATTTTTAAACACTATAGTTCGATAGTAATTTGTACACGTAAATTTTTTTGCGTTAAATTACAAACATATTGACATTCTATTAGTATTTCACTCGCAGCTAACTTGTTATCTTACCTAGGAATTTTTGCTGAAATTTTTTAATCCGCCTCTGCCTTACGGCCCTTGATCGGAATTGATAGGATGGTCCCTTGCTTGCTTCCGGAGAGTAAATTAGTTTATTGTCCTCCACGTGGTCATACGCAGTTTGTACTGCTTTTTTGACAATAAATTTATTAGTATTATTATTATTAATATTATTATTATTACTTAAAAGTAAATATGAGCAATGCCATTGTAACTGCTTCAACACTCACCTGAACAAAGCGTTAGCAATCTATACTTCAATTGAAGCCATGAATTTAACCTTGAGAATATTTGCATATTAATTTAAAACATTAATAATAGTCGTTATCACAAGCATAAACAAATGTCTTTCTAATGCTGTAGATTTTTTCAGTAAGCTTACTTTTTATTTCTTAATTCTATTCTCGCTTCTAAATCCGGTATTCAGTCTGCATGTATGTTGATCCACCGATATTTTAGACAGTTCTCACCTACTTAAAAAACAATTTTGCCTACCTCCGAGTATCTGTGTATATGCGCCTGACGAGTGCATATTAATGTTATACTACACGGCGATTTATCAGTGCTATACTTAAACATGGCTTCCATTCGCCCAGCGACTTCCACACCCGTAGGCATGTCTACGGAAGAAACGGTTTCTGCTCGGTGCTAACATAACATGCAATAGAACGAAATAAACGATACATTAAATGACTCCTGATGGAGTCAGCGAAAATGGATTTCACAAGTACACGGCGAAAATGGAAGCAATAAATAGTAAACTTGCATATCTTGTTTACAGTACACCAATATCACAACACATATCAATGAAGCTGAAAAAGTGCAATTTCCGTAATAGGCCATGAAGTTGACACTTGCGACGTGCGACTAAAGATTGCATTCAACATAGTAATTCTGAAAACCCTGATTCATTATTCATCTTTTCGTGTCCATTCTGTCAAATAACTTTACTGAGTCGATCTCTTTAAATACCGTCTTTAAATATAGTACTAATAAAGCTGAAATACTTACGGCATAAATAATTTGATACTCCCGTCTAGAACAGAACAGAATAGAATATTTATAAATTTGCCTGAGACGAGGACTGTTCTTCCGCCAATCCGTGTACACATAATAATGACAATAATAATAATAATAATAATAATAATAATAATTGTCCCTTAAATTGAAGGCCTCACATACGTCTAAGGGAAAATATCGAACACACGGTCTAAGGGGAAATATCTTAATATCACACCTTTGCACGGTGATAAAATTATTTTATTTTCTTATTCACCGTGGAGAGCAGAATCCCTCCCCCTCCTTTATACCACCACCACTCGTGCTCTCCAGTGTGTCTTCGTCTCGAGGAGCAATGCTGTAATCGATGCCCCCTGCCAGGTAGCTGCTTCGATCAGCACACGTCGCGAATGAGCAGGTGCCCATGACCCGTCGACAACGTCGTCGTCTTCGTGCCTGCCGGTGCCCACGCCACATTAATAATAATAATAAAAATACATTTATTGTAAAAAGGCAGTTGCAAACTGCATATGACCACGTAGAAAACAATAAACTAATTTACTCTCCGGAAGCAAGCAAAGGATCATCCCATCAATTCCGGTCAAGGGCCCTAAGGCAGAGGAGGAATCAACACTTCAACACACTCCTAACTACAAAAATAAAAAATGTTTGGTACATGTCATAATATTACCAACCAATTTGTATTAATAAAACACAAAAAAGTTATTTCACAAGCACTTATTATCAAACTATATATTATTCGGAAAACATTGTTTATAAATCGTAACTATTAAATAATTCCAAATTCGAGACAAATTATTTCAACAGACCGCCGCCCCTAGGCGACAGCTTGAGAGCCTGAATATAAAATCCGCCTCTACCCGAAGGAAAACGGGAGAGAAACTCGAGCCGGGATGGGGTTATAGAATTAATGTACACAACCGTGCAAAGGTTGAGTACAGATAAAATTAAACTTGTATGAATAATAAGCCACAATACAAGCGTGCAGGAAAATAGTTTTGCGATTTTCTATCAGTTATTTTGAAAGTACTATAACGAAGGCGTGATAAAGTACAAGATGAATTTAACTTTGATTAAAATCGATAATTTTTTTTACATTGTAGAAGCAAAGTAACTTTTAACAGCAGATTTGAAGAAATTCAATTTATTAATATCTTTTACGTTTTTGGGGAGGGAATTGTAGAGAACGATTCCCGAATGATATGGTCCTTTTGGCAAAGAGTGGTTGATACTCTTGGATGATGAGTATGATTCCTATTGCAAGTATTGTGTTCGTGAACAAGACAGTTTCGTAAGACGCAAGGGCGACACTTTAGTATTTCGGTCTTAACAAACACAACCGTTTACCTGCGTCCATTGCTTGTGCTCCTCGGTTGTCACAGAAAACCATTGTGGGGCGCGCGTTCTCTGCGCTGGCAAATGATTGGTATTGAACCTGACGTTCATGATGCAACGCACTCGCAGAGGAGGTCCGTTAGCGACACGAGGAGGTTGCAGGACCATACGACTATTCGAAGACCCTGACTGGCACGAATTCCCTCCTGCTGAAGTAATACGATAAAATATTATCAAGTTTCATATACGTCGTAGCTCAATAGAGAAAGAGACTTCTTGATAAAGTGGTTACGATCTTAATGAAGGGTCATCTGTCAATAACACTAAATAATTTCATCCTATATCTAAAGACCTTGACCCTCCGGCGCCTACTAATAAAACTAATATTCTCTTCATTATTGGTAGGAACATCTTCAGCATAATTATAACCATAACACTCTCACTTTTGAGCATTTGAATGGCTTCAGTTTCAGTGAAAATCTGGTCTGTGATAGGATAAATGTATGGAGAGACAAAAACTATTCAGCCTTTTATTACAATGGATGTTTACTCGTTAACAGCGTGTTCTTTATACAGAGACTAGCTCGTTTACAAATTCGAATGACGTTAAATTAATTGCGATTTTTTACACAGTATATTAAAAAATCCTCTGAATGTGCTAACTTCAATTCTTGACTTTCCATTATCGAGAAGACTGGATTCACGAAATTTTCCTGTTGTAACTTTTGATTCGAATCCAGTACCAAGAATACATTATATTTTGTTATACAAGTTACATTTCGTGATTTGGAGCTATGTTTAAATTAATCGCAGCTTCAGTTCACGAAAATAAACTCTTGAGATATTGTTCATGGTACGGCTCGGCCTATATATTTTTTTACTGTTACTGAAATCAAATGGTTAATGAAGTTAATATCCAGATAAACGAAGGTCGGAACAGATGTAGTACAAATGGGAAAACGAAGGCAACAACAACTCTTTTGCTACTTTCATTTTGAATTTGAACTCAAGGAATAAAAATAATAGTTGATAGACCTACACAAGATATGAATTTGTCGTGACAGTTCTAAACAAGTAAAAGAAAGTTAAGTGTAACTGACGTTGTAAACATGTGCTGTTGACGCAGGAAGACATCTTTGAATGTTAGATAGAGCGAAAATACAGAAACATGTTTCAAGGAATCGGTAACGAATTTAAAATTTAGAATTCTTTTGAGGAACAGACGTAAAAATACTGGAATCGAGATCAAAATTGGGATCGAAATATAATGGAATCGGCACATCAGTAAAATATATTACCATAGTAAGTATAATGTTTGGAGGAAATTACTATAAAACAAATATCAGATGATGGATCGTTTGGCAAATTGACACTTCTGCAAGCCACTCAGTAAAATCATGTTTAAAAGAATTGTGGATTCTTAAGTTGTCTCCGCAAATACTGCTGTTTCTCCAAATTGTTTCTGCTCGGGTTAGACAAAAGCTGATTGCACAAGTCACTTCTCCGAAATGTCCTAGTCGCGCTCAAACGTGGAAAAATGTTATAATATTAGAAATGAGCTAAATTAATACAATGTAAAATACACCGAACACGTCTAAAATTTAAAAAAGGACTTTACGAAGTAGCGTTGACTGAATAATTGCCTAGCCTTTATTTGTATCATTTACTGTTAACCATCTTACGCTGCATTGTTTCTAATAGGACTTGCTGACAATAAGTACCCTAAGAAAAAGTCGTTTAACAATAATTTTACTAGGACTCTAATGACCTAGCCGTTGACGAGCCCTTAAGCCCCACAAAAGAGAATAAAAATAATAATTTTACTCCGCATTTTCGACTCACTATTCCAGTCAGTGGCCAATCAATATATCTCAAAATAATAAAAAATTTGTCAGAAGTTTCAGCAAGGTTATAGTGATGATTAAAAGTCTGAAATTCAACCCCTCTATAAATTGTCACTAGTACAGTTATACCAGTTCAAAGAGAAAATATAAACGCATAGAACCGAAGACTCGCTTAACCTTGACTATCATCTCCATGTTCCTCCAGTTTGACTTGTTTCATGATCGGAAAGTTACAATGGATTCAATTTTACCGTCGATCTGTAGTCGATATTTAAAAGAGAATAACACAACGGTAGAAAAGGAAAGCTTCGAAATCTGGTTTTCAGTAAAATACAAACTTGGAAGTCAAAAATATTTAGTAATCTGGACAACTCTACCAAACAAATAGTCAATTTTCTGTCATCGGCGTGGTTTCTGTTCATCTGGAAACGCAGACCCTGGTCTCAAGAAATATATTGAATCTATTTCCCTGGCGTTACTTTCTGGTTCCAGAAATGCTTCACAAGTCTGATTCCACGTTTGCCCCAGTTCTAGATTGACGTGTGCACGAATTCCAACGTATGACCTCCGACACACCAATCCCGTCCCACAGTGACGTGGTTCCAGTGTCTCTTCGCGAGCGAAGGGCAACGTTCCCGTTTCACTTGTCTCGCTTCCGTGTCGCCAAGGCTTCCGGTAGCGTGCCACAGTGGGTCGTTCCTTCGGGAACGCATGAGTTGGGTCCCACAGTCAACACAAAAATGAAGGCCTGAATGGGGTCCCAAGTGTCCGTGAATCCCCACGTCCAAGGCACGACATGGGTCCCGGTGACCGGTATGAGGTAGATCCGTATAACTTGAGATGCTTCCCCACAAGCTCGTTATCAAACAATTGTTTTAATTGTTCAATTATAATAAACGTAGTTTCTACATTGAAAAGTTCAATGTGAAAAACTAGCACCGATTGTTTGCAATTGGACGTTTTCAAGTTACTGTGCAGTAGGAGAATAAAACCTAAATAATTAATTTACCTACATAATCGTTAGTGAATTTACTATAATAATGAATTGAATTATGTTGAAGACACTGTAAATAAAGCTTATAAGGGCATGATATTACAGTTTGAGTGCCACAAATAACTTCTTCACATATTTGGGACAGGAGCATGCTCCCTTTCCCTAATGACATCGCTCTACGTGAACAAGGTTGGGGCCCAACACATGCTCAGGATTAGCAGTCCCTTCCAAACTATTTGCAGATAATTAATTGGGGCTCAATCAGTTCTTTCGCCACCCCACAACCTTGATCGCTCGATGCGGAGTATCAACGCAATTCATTATTCACTGTTGCGGATGAAAGGTGATAGGACGAATGAAAGGAAGGAGTCACAACATATCAACGCCTTGATCGAGTTTCCTATACCTAATTTCGCAATCTACGCCTAGTACCGACGAAATTGGTCACATGGCAGCATGTAGAATAGTATGTTGGTAGTTCCGTCATTCAGCACCCCCCTCCCGAATGCTAAATTTCACTCAGACTTCGCAAGCCATAGCAAGAACAGCACCAATATAACAAAATCATCCACAGTGAACTCGTATCCGCAAGTGTGCCTGCAACGCTGAAGTAACACACAATGATTCTGTCACCTTAATTTATCAATTTTAATACTTATTTAATTGTCTTGCTTTCATCGACTTTAGAAAAATTACTAATAAACACAAAGAAATTGTGCTTTTATTTATTGCTCTTTAAATGATACCGATTAAGTTCGGAAACCTAAGGTGCCTTTTGCGGACATTTTTATTTTGCAATATTTGATTTCGGTCTGTCAAATAAAAATGTTAAATCTATTTCCTACATTGTAGAATAATACAAGTATTTTTAACCATTAATTGCCTACTTTTCACACTAAGTCATTCCATGACCATTACGAAAAATGCCTTTGTACTTGTTTCCTCGTTAAAATATACCTAAAAGTTACATTGTGGACATATGCTATCTATCATGTGCACTTGAAATTTCCTCAAACAGTTTACAGTGTAAACTCCGAGTTTATTCCTCGAATCTCTCACTTCTCGGATAGTGGGCCGATTGGAAAACGTACGCTCACGGCCAGGACCCGGCTGAGGGGTACATGCTCTTTAGGCTGATTATTTTGATCGCCCTCCCCCGTTCTAAAACGAATTGTATGACACCTGGACCTCCTCTTCAACGCTTAACACAGGTATTTAGCAATTTGAAAATATATTTATACTTATATTGTATTCATTATTGGTTCACAAACATAGAAATCTCTTAGATTGCGGTGCTCAAGGTCCCGGGTTCGAACCTCGGTCCCGTCTCCCATTTTCATTCGACGTAACATGATTAATTCATTAGTGGGTTACAATTTATTAATTGAAATTACAATTAGTGGGTTTTATTAATTGAAAATTATGTTTAGGGGTGAAATGAATAACCGACAAAAATTAAGCAAAGTATCCACCGGAGAAAGCCCCGAAGAACAGAAATCCTGGGTTTACGTTGGTTGAGCCGTGTTCTGACAGGGAACAGTCATTTTAGGTCACAGATACTCCACAGAGAAGTATTAAGAGAGACAAATAAAAATGCGTACTTTTGAAAATTATAAATTTTGATTGGGACCAAATTACACACTGACATTTTAATAGAATACCAAAATATAAATGCACATGTATTTTATGGTATTTCAAAATACCGCATTAACCACCCATATGTTCGGGACTATGAATTTCTGTCTTGCTTTAAAAAGAGTCGAGGGTTTCCCTCGTAAAATTTACATATTGTTCGGAATCATTTATCCATATTCTTCTTATCTGGCTTTGGCCTTCGCGGAGGGTAGAGCTCCCGCAATTTCTTGACCCCGGCACTAGAAGGAGGAGATGTGGTCAGCATCTCGCACCGACCGGTTCGACCCCAGGATAGATCCTTGTAGTCATTTTATAGCAGGCTGAGTAGGCCTGGGAGCCAGTCTGGATATTGAGGCGTGATGAAAATCCCCACCTCACCGGGGATCGATCCCCGGCCATCCCGTCAGCAACTCAGTGCTCTATCCACTGATCCAGGCTGACTCCCATTTATCCATATACTCAACAAATATCTCGAGAAAACAAACTAGTTACAAGATATTGTTCTTCTAAACTTCTTTCGACTCTCATCGTTTTGGTCATTTTTTAATATCCTTCGTCCTTTTGACACCATCATTACGCCATCAAACTTTCGATACAATTCTATCACGAATTGCTCAAATAAAAGAGAAGACAAACGGCAAAAACCCTTCCGGTGCCGGGAACCAACTCCATCGGCTCTTTCTGACCGCGTTCTGACCGGAAGGATACGTCGTCATGAGACACAACCGGCGAGGGTAAGTCGCAGCCCTTGCACCTGTTCTAAAGTGTCCTAAATTTCCCCACTATCGTAAAGAAATCTCCGGAACCCAACCACAGGTGACACCTGGCTACCTTCCGGACAGATACTCAGAAATCCGATGAAGTTAATTAAACAAGTGAAATGAAATGCAGAAACTGAAGACACATCTCTTCAGAATTAAGTTCGTCGGCTTAGGATTGTAATGTTACTAATCAAGAAAGTATCTCTTCAGGAACCAGAAATGGATGAATATTCGAAATTCTTAACAAATAGTAACTCCTAGGATTTTTCAGCTGCCATTGAATCAAAATATTCTGAGAAGTCTGTCATATTTTCATCATAAATTACGTCCATACGTGTAAGAATTGTGATAGTGTAGGAAAAGTGTATTAGCGATTAGTCACTAATGTATGAAAGGCACCTTAAGATGGAGCTAAATGAAACGTCATCTATCGCTTTATTAGGTCATCAAAATATAATCTGATAGTGTTCTTCCGGTAAAGAAAAAACATATACGACCCAAACAACACATTCACGGCGGAAATTTTACCAGAGGTCAATATTCCAACATGTAAACAAATAGAACGCATTCTCATCAGAATATCGGGTGAACAGAACTCCTGAATATTCGAGTAGATCGCGGTCTACGACGCATCGCGGCGCTGCGTCGTGCCAGAGGGCTGGGAGGGGGGAAGGAGCCGAAAAACATGCGCACCTGTCGGGTTCGGTGACCTCAACAATTGCGCGACAATTACTTGGGCACACGTGCGCCGTAGAGCTCCCGCTTCCCTATCCTGACGATCGTCAGTCACTCACGGCACTGTAGNGATCGTCAGTCACTCACGGCACAGTAGACCAAACGCTTCGGTGAAGGATCAAATAAATCAATTTGACGAAAATGAAGCGTCGTCTCAGACAATACAAATTTTAACATAGAAAATTTAAAAATGAATATAAAGATTAAAGATTGGTCAGTTTTATTTTGCTGTGGATTAAAGTCGAATTGACTATAACTTACGTTCAATTTATCACAATAAATACTGCGCAGACTTTTCAAACTGATTATTAAGCAGTTTTTTCCCCACATAGGTCACCTAATTTCTCGTGGAGAGTTTCACTTGTGGTGAAAATATAATATATTACAAAATAAGCAATTTCCCTACATGAATAAGAAGTAAACATTAAAATTCTAAGGACAGAAAGTGCGACTCTTCCTCGCGAGTCAGTATAAATATTTGAACAGTTACGGGCCTGCAATACAGAATCATCAAATCTTCTCATACAGAAGAACGCTATTGCTGAAGGAAACTAGACCATTTGAACGAATTAGCGCATTTTTGGCAGTTAAGAAATGCTCTGTTCTTTACAGAGCTGGCTTCAAAATTATTAATCAATGTAGTCAGTTTGAGTTCTCATTCTTTCATCACAATTAGATCGCTCGTTACCGTAAACATTAATGACTTTGCGGAGGAGAATATTATGTTCCGTACCACTGAAGATTTAAGCAACACCCGTATATATTTCCCATTATTAGTTGATACTAACTAATGACTTCTGTTTAAATCTTCATTTGGCCCACTGCACAGCCAGGCGTACGGCGCTGCGCCGCTCGACAACCGTCGAGGCACCTGCTCACATCGGCGCCGGTGCGTTTTCTTTACCCAAACGGACGGTCGCGATTTCAAAATGGCGGCCGTTCTCCCGAAAGACAGGAGCAGCACGAATCGCGTCGCGAAGACAAGGGGATACAAGCGCGTGGACACAAAAATATTTAACACGGCCACGCCAGCCATCCCATTTAGTTTCGTGTAAAATTATGTGAATAAAAAAGTGTAATGAAGTCATTATGAGTTTCTTTTAGGAAAACATCAAATAGTATATTCCAATCTTTTCCAAACTTGAACGCTTTAAAATATCACGAACTTCTTCCATATTGACGTTCCCAAATCTTTCGTTTTTCAAATACATTCGGAAATAAAAAGTGAACCGAACAGTAATAAAATATTTGTTTCAAGATTTATATTTTTGATGAGTCGGGGCTGAGTTCCCGAGTTCTTCCACCAACTTAACGATTTCGGGAGAAGGAATTGGGAAGATGTGAGGGGAAGGTCTCACAAAAATTTCTCACCGACTACTACCGAGGAAGGGGCCGAATCCGCACACTTGCGTTCGGAAATACGCCAATGTACACGAGACCATAACGCCGCGACTGCCGGTAGGGTTTTAACAAGAACAACAAACAATATAGAACCAGTTTCGAGCGGTGATTGTTATAATATGGAAGAAAAACATTGAGTGTTCGTAAAATTGCTGACCATTTCAGACGATTACAATTCTTGTCGATTTCCAGTTTCTCCACCCGACTCGTGTTCACGCGAAAAGCAATGAGAGAAGAGGACGCTATAAAGGCGAGCTCGCACGCAGGAGGCTCGCGGCGCGTCGTCGGCAGCCAACTGAGGGAGTTTCGTCGACGGAGAAAGACATCCTGCTCCACCCTGCTGCTCCCAGCTACGCCGCACCGGGTGCACTCTGGCCCTCAGTCGCCAAAGCGCTCTGCAAGCGCTATTTTTTGCCCGACTCAGAAGAGCACGCGCGTACTACACACGCTTTTTGTTCCCGAGAACTGTGTTAAACGCAACGGCCACTTACTCGTTTATGAACTGAATAAAGTGAATCATTATAGTTTCTTACGTGCATTTCCACAAGAAAGGAACGATCGAGAAGATTCTCATCCACCCTTCGCACATGTGCAACGAAACGAACGTGTATGCATCCAGGAAAACTGGCAACTGGCTTGACATATTAATCTGTCGGTATAAACAGAACTTTTCTAAGGGGTGAAGAGATGATGACCACTATCAGGATGATGATAATAATAATAATAATAATAATGTACGGGTTCAGCTCCCTTTCATTTTTGTCACATTGTTGTTCAGTCATATAAGTCAATTTACAATAAAATACATGTTACATTTGCTTCTGCTCTTTTTGAGAAAAAAAAGTTTATTTTTTATTCTTTATCTTAAACATTTTGTATTTGAATATTTTTATTTGAGACTGCTTTCACACAGTTGATTTGGAATAATACTTAAGGAAAATCAGTAAACATCAAATATATTATTATCTTCATTAGTTAAAATTACATTACATAAGTAAAATTGCTAAATATTTCATAAATGAAATAGAGAATCTTTTACGCTTTATTATCGTTTTGAAAGAAATTTAAATTCTGAATTCAAGAGAATGTTAACACTTCTACAAATCGTTTCAAATCCGCCCCGCCCCCTTGACCCGCCCCACAGATTGGGAAGCGCTGACCTAAGCTATTCATGAGTTACAATTACATAAATCAATTCGACGTAAACTTGTATTATTCGATGACGACTTAGCAAGTTTATTTTTATTAACTACTCTTCATTCTCTGTAAGGAACCGAAAAGGATGAGAGCGTTAGCCTGCCTCCGCCCCTGCTCTCGATCCGCTGCTAGTACTTTAATCTATGTGAGTAATTAAATTCTTAAGCAGTCGGGAAAGTAAAAGACGATGAAAATCATATACGCTTTGTTCTGTTCCAACCGGATACACACTTCAGATTTATTGTATCCGATAGGAAATTGACTTTAGAACCCAAGTTCCACGAAGCGATAGTAATTAAACAAGCAACACAAGGACAATACCGTAAAAAATCGTGATTCCAAGGAATAAAACTCAAAACCGCACGTATCTGGACGCAACAAACTGATCCACATCCGGACAACATAAAAAGAAAGGAAAATAAATATTTACTCACCTCCCCAACGCAGACAGGAAGTGGAGGGAGACGGGAGACGGAGCATCGGGCGCTGTAACGGAAGAGCAAGCGAGGTTACGTATACACGCCTTCGAGGTATTTAAGAAAAAGGAGGAAGTATTGAAGAAATGGTTGGCGAAGTCAGAATGCACTCAGCGGTCAAGGAAGGCTCTATCCTCGCCATTTTCCTATTACGATAGTCACAACATCAAACTCGTCACTCACTAAATTGTAAAAATGTGCAGTGTATGTATTTGTATGTCACACCCAATCAAAGTTATTATGGAAGCATTTCTGAGGAAATTTTCTCATGACGGAAGGTTCTAGTAAATACTTGATAAAAAGATAATAGCTGAAAATATAAAAAGAAGTGTATTGAAAGTCTATCGACAACAAAATGTAACGATGAAGTAGGTATTGAAAAATCAATAAAAACAAAGACGGAAAGGGATGGACGTAATTCCGCGGACGCGTGAAGAACATCACTCGCTAACCTAACTGCCTGCAACGAAGACAGTACTCCGAAAAACAAACAACTATTACCATCAACAAAAGTCTACTCTAAACATCACCTCGGGAACGAGCAACATCACAGCATTTTCGAAAAACTCTTTAATGTCGTCATCCAACGAAATTTTGTTTCATAAGGAACTTGCTTTATTAACCTCGGGGTTCACAATCGGACTAAACCCCCAACGACAAGGACATTTCGGGAGCGTCTGCCAAAGCATTCGTAGCGGAATTTTTGTCTGACCTTCCCGATTAACATATTCTGAGGTGTCCTGAAGGGAATAACCTTGTCCCAAAATTAAAGACATGACGCTACTCGGCTCACTTTCTAAAATGTAAAAAAACAAGTGTCGTCAAACGATCCAACATGCAGACGTCAGTTGTTTTCCAACCTACCCAGGAGATAACTGGGGAAACATAAGTACAGAAATTACTGTTTTCATCTTTTGCTCTTACACAAACTGGGAATTCCCGAAAGTTGGTTGTCAGACACTGTTTTCTTCAATTTCCAATTTTTGACGTTCTAGTGAGACTACTAGGAATTTAGAGAACATCCCGACGAATTGAAAAACGAAAGAAATAGTTTCGAGCGCAAATCAATCGGGAGTACCGCGTGATAAAGTCAAAAACGTTTCTTAGTTGATATATAACTCATCCTAACAGGAATGAATCCAAGGACCATGTCGGTACGGATTGATATTCTGAAAAATTGAGAATGTGTTCTTTCGGTGATCAATACCCTACTAAAACGTCGTACAATATTTCAAGTTGGACCAGTATTACTCGATCATCTTTCTGCGCCACAGATCTATTGTCAGAGATATGACATGGGTTCTCTCAACGAGAACATATGTCCGTGGTACATGATCATAGCTTAACTATTATCAAAGCTTGTGCATTACACGGTCACATGTCTCATCTAAGTGAATTATAGATCTATGTCATAGAAATATGATTGTGCAATACTGGTCTTAAAAGACTCAATCACCGGCATTCCCAACCCGGTATTCGAGAGCACCATAGTGTTCTCGAAGTGTCATTAGGTTAGGTTACTACTTTTTCGTCATGACGGAGAAAAATTGCTCGCGCGCACGGAAGCATATCAGATCTTTTCTATCAATTCAGAATTTATTTTGGGCGAGTGGGAATAATGGAATATGTATTCATCATGAAATTTAATATTTCAGCGATTTCTTAAAATCTTTCCGAGACCAAATCGTACATTTGTCTTGACCTAGGAAAGAGAGCACTTTCTATATTGTTCTTGATCAAGGTCACGTGTATAAGAAGAAAACGAAGCATTTTTCTTCCAAATGGCTTCATAGGAAACGTCCTCGAATTTATTAAAAATTATTCCGAGACTAACACTGGTTTGAATGCAGACCATTGACATTGCTTGAAAGAGCTCAATAAAAGAAATGTATTTTGTTCAGGATGAACATAACACAAATTGTAAAAATTATTAAATAATTCAATTTGATATTTTCCCTAATTGGTTAAAATACTGGTCTCGGCAAACCTAGGGAAGTAGGTCCAAGTCCTGCTTTGTGACCAAACATTTCCTGGAAGTTGTCAGTGTTAATAATGTAACTTACAGTGACAAGGACTGCACGCGTACCGCACTGTTTAAGATTGTAAAATCAGCTATGTGCTCTACGCAATAGTTGGTGTATGAGTTGAGTTGGTGTATGATTTAACTTAATTTTCCATAACTTGCACACTCTTTAGTCTTGTCAAGCTGGTCTTTCGAGGTCATTTGAACAGATTCGCATAATATTTCGAAAGAAAATGAACAATTGTTTAACACTGTATGTAACCTTTTCAATTTAGTGTCTTATTTGACAGGAAAAATTATTTTTATTCAAGAGGATAATATTATACTGCCAGTGCGTATCTTGAACTCATAGAAAACTGGGTCTCGTTAATACGAATTATTTGTTCTAAATTTACGAAAAAAATCCATTACATTTAATGGATAAAGATATTACAAAGTCGTATACACTGCGGAGGACTTCTCTTGAATGTTTTGCTATGTTCAAGATGAAAGCTTTCTCATTTACAAAAAAAAAACTAAATAACAGAGCACGACCACTTTTAACTGATTCACATCTGCGTTAACTGATTGTCTGCGTGTAGCTGCAAGTGACTTCCCCCAGGATTCTCAATTAAATCTATTCGATCTCTCGGTGCTCGCTTACGTGCTATAACACCAGGGTGGTGCTCAAAATCCGGAAAAGATTGCGAGTTCCAGCAATAGGGTTTGTCTGAGATGCATGAGCTGTCAGTGTCAGTGGTGACTACTATTGGACAAATCTCAATAAATATCACTCGTTCATATGAACTGGAACATTAATGTGAAAAGCTACAATTTTTCTGGCCCCACCGGAAATTGAACCAAGAATGACTTGGCGATGAGCAAGATTGCTACCACTTGAGCCACCAGAGGGACTGCCTCCGTTTATAGTTGTATGACAGACACGAATGTATGTAGTCAAAGACACCCGAAGAGGGATTCAAGAGATTTTTAAGGCAGTCTCTCTTCTTTCACGGCAATGAATGTACTTAAGCCTTGGATTTTCGGAGATTCTGTGAACTTCTGCTTTCACTCTGTTTTGAGTTTTCCCAATTTCTTGAACTTCGTGATACTTTTCTTATATGTTCTCATATTAATTCATCAGGACCTGGAACCGGCAATGGGTATGTTCTTTCCATTCACCTTAAAACGGCATCAATCCGACAAAGATTTCGATAAGAATAGTATGACCAATAACAGTAAACTTTTGGTAAATAACTCAATTCTCTACATCCTTCCTAACGTCCTGCAAACGAGGCATCACAATGGAAATCCTACCAAGACATTCCATATGACGTTATCAAATGTATTAAAATAATACAATTAACTAACTTTTGCGTATCCTATTATCCACGATTCACTTAATCGTTTTTAATTCAATTAGAAAATTAATTTTGAGCAACGTCTATGTAGCTGGATTTTCAGTTATCGAAATTAAATTTATTTGAATAGGTAATACGCAAATCAATTGTATGGCATCTTCTTCTTTAGCGACCCATTATGACCGCCGATGCTCTTGAATCCCGGTACTTATACTTTAATGAGCGGTCACAGCGCGAGATAAGCGAGACATCCACCTTGGAATCTGAACCTGAACTTGTGCATTATCATCGCCTAGCACAGGTCTTCGACCCAGAAACATCAATTGCACGACGCGAAGGACAAAAATCTGAGGTGAATTTTCTATCAGATTTACGTCAATTTGCTCATTGCCCTGTTCATTGCTCATTGCAGTGTTCAACCGTTTCTAGGCGTGTAACTAAATTTGACAGAAAGTATCAACTTTATAAAACGGGCTCCCGACAGAATTCATATTCTTTTATTTGATAAGAATACATTAGACAGATATAAAGAAAGCAATATTTGAAGTTATTTAAGACATGATATTTTTTGCCTCAAAGAACGCCTCTCTATTTCACTTGACTAGAATACCGTGGTCCGCTGAGCAATTCTTGGTGGCTCCAGGAAGTTCTTGACCACAAAAAATATGATTACCCTCTCACTTTTGAAGAAGGAAAAATAGTATTGTCTCTACGCAGAGTGCATTTATGCACACATGAAAGAATTAAATTCAAACATATTCATCGCACATATATATATTTGGATGTTCGGTTACAATCTGAAATCATGGTTTGTTTTAAGAAACACCATATTCGAAGAATGTAGAGGTCACAACTTCAAAGAACGACTACTTCTTCAGAATAGGTTGAGGACCACTGCTGTATTCTATGAAGTTATATGACCAGAGTGAAGTAACCTCGGGCTACAGAGGGCGATATCGGCTCGTTAAAACCGACCGGGAGGACATGTGCACGCACGAAGCGCGGCATTGGAAGAAGACGAATTTACGTCGAAACGGGCGCTTTAAAATACACCCGAAATAGACGAAACAAGAGGTAGTCGGGCGCTGAATGGGACGTGGTGTCGCGTCGCGCCATGTACGGCTACGACGTCGTCAGGATGCGGCGCGCGGGTGTGCGGACGGACGGACGAACGGACGGACGGGAACGGAGGCAGGACGCCACGGTGCGGCATGTTGGTGGGGGAGGCGGGGAGGAGAAGGGAAGAGGCAGGATTCTGGAGGGGAAGCACAGGAGTCACAGCGACAGATGCGGATATCCGCTGGGAGGTGACACCGGTAGTCACATCTACGGCGTGACTCATGTATTGATGACCTACAGATATTGAGACTACGAGGTTAAATCGAGACTATGTGTGATTTTAACTTCTCATGATCGAATTTATAAGAGCTGAATGGTGCGGTATTTCAACTGAGATGTTCTAACGGTAATACACGTTCCAGGTTTCTAATAGTGGAAGTGTATCTGAGTCCATACGTGCGCACAGAGACATTACGTTTATTTCATTTGTATTTTACATAAAGAGCCGTTTTTGTTGTTATCCTTGTCTTTGTGGATAACACCATATGTAGCACGGGACGATCCCGTCAATGCCGATGTGAGTACCGAAGGGAAATCGAAAACAAACAAAAAACAGAGATGGAACCACAAAAACAAATAGCACAACTGTGCTAATATTGAGTATAAAGTAGAAATATTATTAGAAATTCTAAGAAATGAGTTACCACAGATTAAAATAATTATTTGTATTGAAAAAAAATATAAAAATCAGTATTAACATATAAATGAAATATATGTCTGGTTTTCATCCATATTTGACAGGTCAACTTTTAATGGTGGATAAAATATAAGTGAAAATTAGAAGATAGAAATACGAGTGTAGGAAATTCATATCTAAACTTAATTCATTGAAAACAATACATTGCTTAACATTGCAGCAGCAATGGTAGCATAGGCAACTATCAACGAGGATTTGAAGAGGATTAATATTGTTATATCTGATATTTACTTACGAAGTGAAGTATCCTTAATTTTTTTTCTTCAGAAAATGATTGTTGGAGAGCTAGGTCGGTGAATAATAGCTTTATATTTGTAATTGTTGCGACGAAAAGCGTTTCTAATAAAACAAGGGTGAAACTTTAGTAACTAAACCTTTACAAACATCGTTTCGTCAATGTAAATCTGAGTTTGTGTTACAATATTTAATATTCTAAAAAATGTTTACATGCATATTTTGGTGATACTAACGAATACTATTCTCTTCTGTATTCTGAAAGCTTGGATTGTTGATTGCTGAGTACAACACCGTTTCTTTGGAAGAAATGTCTGCAAAATATGCATAGGAAAGTGGTCATCAACTAGAACTCGGAATGCATTACACATTTACTGAACATGGAGCTAATCTCAAAATTTTTTCTGAAAAGTATCTTGATTATGCGAAGTTTGAATTGCATTTTCATATTAAGATGTGCGTTTGGAGAAATGTATAAAATTGGGATCCAAGTATTCTCTTTCCAATTTTGAATGCGCTTAATTCGATATTTGTGACCGTAACACTGGAGTACAACATACATAAAACATTGGGTGCCTTAAATCAACTAAGAACGTGAATACAGAAGCGATGGAAATGATGGAAGAGTAAATATTTGGTTTCCAAAATCATGAAAACTCGATTAAATAATTCAGTTCCGTCCGTTTGAGATGTAATATTAGCAGCTCTTAACTCTAAAAAAATTATTGTATGTGTATACATGTGCGGTAAACGGCGTTCCGATACGAACGCTCATCATCAAAGCAAATACTGACAATACAAATTTAATTAGTTTCCTTCCTCACTAAACGAATCTACAAAATTCAATAACTTACGGGAAACTAAGCGAAGTAACGTCATGGTTCCTTGAAGGCATTAAATCATATTGAAATGCTCCAACCCAAAAATTTCTTAGGCACGCTGAGAAAGCCCGGAATACGAACTTTCCACTGTGATGATACTAGAAGTATCCGAAAACTTTCCTTCGTGCTTCTTAACCCATGAAATTTACGTAGTAATCGATCTAAATGAGTATTGTATCTTGAAAGAGTTTTATAAGGAAATAAGATAACAAATAAAATAGTGAGATTAAGAAACCAAAGACACATTGGTAATCAAACATTTTTGTTCTAATGCAGCGTAGATTTGAAGTATTCCATTCTTATGTTCATTCGTCGCAAATAAATCATAGAATTTGATAAACTTATAGAATCTGTTAAACAAATTTCAAATTGTAGAAAAAATTGGTAATTCAATTCTTGACCCCTCTCTCTTTCTCTCACATCCTTGTCAATTTCTCCAGTTCTCATAAGATTGGTTATGATATATTATTCGTTTCGCATTTTTACAATCGCATGCGATTGCTGACACCAGTGTGATAATTGTTGTAGATAATTCGCATTTTCCTCTCAAAAGACACTAGTTAAATTCAACGCTGCATTCTTAAACACTACTTTTGTTATTGGGTTGCACTTATTGTGACGTAAGCCGTTTTAAAAGTAAATCCATGTTGTTCGTAAAATCGGTCCAGTTTTTATCAACTTACAGCCAAATATATTTTGGTACTTCACACCGCCCTTACAAATAGGTTAAGCACCTCGGGATGTGTACTCTTATTGTATTAATTTGTGTGAGTGCATTTTGAGGTTTCATAAAGAATCAATAACTTAAAACGCTGCGAGGAAGGAATGGTGGTCGATTGTATAAAATATTCTACACACACTTCCTCACATGCACGGGATTCGAAGAGATAATGAACTCGTTCCCTGACAAATAACTTCTCTGAATCAGCAGAAGGAAGAAACGCATCTCCAACGAAGACACGTGAAATTCGCATCTTCATAATCGTCTCAATAGGTGCAAATATATTTTGTATATTACAAACCTCGTACCAAAACTCAACATACAATAATTACTCTCCTGGATTAAAAAAAATATACCTCCACAATTTCATTCTACGAAGAGCATAGCACCAAATAATCAACATGAAATGTATGCATCCCCATACCGGAAGAGAATTCAAGCAAGTGTCTTCTGAACTAGGTATTGATCGAATTGGTATGAATCACGCCACCAAGTATTTTTGTGAGTGGTTGGTATAACAATGTCAATAACTTTTCGAACTACGAACCTTCGGCCCACTCAAACCATATTGTAGCTCAAATTTTGTAGTTATTATTTAAAATGCAATAAAAATTTATCACTCAAAAGTTTGATACGGATATGTAGGTTATGTGCAGTTCTTTTACTACTTTTTCGACAATAAATAAATACAATTATAAAAATCTACCTAAAACTTCAATTCAATTAAGAAGATGATTTCAACACCTGTGCATCTACATTGGGAATTTCGGATGGCTCAATACGAGAGCATAGAACGACTGGAGTTCAAATCCCGATGAGGACATTTGCTCTTACGCCTCAACGTCCAGACTGACGCCCATGCCCACTCAACTCTCCCAGTATAAATGCAGGACATTTCGTATCACTGAAACGACTGACTACCTGCAATGGATCAGCTGATCACTTTAAACATTTCTTGATACGACAATTCATATACCTTGAGAGCATGACAATGTATTCTAGGCGCGTATTTTAATGTATTTTCAGTATCATGCGTACCACCTATTTGTTCAATCAGAATATTAATATTTTTAAGAGAAAATATTATCTACACTTTAGGGCAGTAGTTCCCAAATGTGCGCCGCGGCGTCCAGGGGCAACGCGAAAAGTTACCAAGGGCACCGAGACCCGACGCGTGGTCACATAAATATACTAACAATATGCGCCCTAGAAACAGTTCTTTTTATGTCTTCATTTCCTTCTACTGCCCCACAATGTAAGTCATCCCATTGTATGAAAGGTAATATAGTTCCAGACGTAATTTAAGTTCTACTGTACCGTACATGAATGGTTTATACTGGGGGCACCGTCAAACATTTACTATAGATCAAGGGAGCCGCGGGAGTAAAACATTTGGGAAATAATGTCTTACGGTTATATAAAGTGCAATTACGATTTGCAATTCCCGTGATCCCGGAGATGAGAAGAAATGACTCCTGCACCGCCGCTTCAACCATAATTCCCCGTAGGTGCGTCGAACATAATCCCGAGGAAAACGCGCCTCAAGTTTTTCAGCAAATTTACAGAATCCAAAGTACTACTATACTATTTATTTTCAATGTTTGTCTAGAATTCGTAATGTCTATGCGAGTTTTGCAATAAATAAGCACAGTAATGACTTTTAGTTTACGACTAGGAATTATCCTCAAAGGAAATCACATTTAGTAGTCTTATTATAATATCTACGAATCAACAACAATAGTTTGTTGTTGTTTTTTTCAGTGAAATTTTTTCTTCAATTTTAATGGGACAATCAGAGTGCAATGATTTGTGAAAATCTCACCTGGGTGAATTTTTCCAAAATCATAACAAGAAACAATATCATTACTCTTCAGAGTTCGGTCAATATGAAAAAGCAACGTATCATTTTCTTTCTCTCGTAAGAATGATCATAAACGGCAGTAAACAAAAATATTTTAGCGACCCGCTGAAGTAGTACGAAGTGACCGGCGATTCGAAAAGTCCGAGGTACGAAATGTTCAAACATCGACTGCTGTATCCGGTATATCAAAATTAAAAAGCCAAATAATTGCAGAGCTCTTCCTTCCGTAAACCCCTTCCTTACCGTAGAAGAACAGTTTGACCAAGATTGGACACGTAATTTCACGCAATTTTTTTTAAGGGAACGAAACTTGAATTGCTGGATAATTCATGATAATGTATAGTTGGCAGCATATTGATTGGTAGGATCAATAAATTGAAAATATTGGGGTATAGTATCACCAATCATTATTATTAATATAAATAAAGGCTTTAATTAATATTATTAATAAAGATTGGCGATACTATACCACAATATTTTCAATTTATAATTCACGACGCTCAGCTTTCTTTCCGACTTTTCCGATGTCTTAAATGTGATTTCGGAAAATTTACTACGTATTCGCTAAGTATGCTATATTGATTTTTTTTCTTTTATACATTGCTACGCTACAATCAATCAAGTACAAGTAGCGAGATTTCCTCTTCAACTCGAGAGAAATATGAACAATTGAAGACGTATTCACAAAACATTGGGTCATAAACTTTGTAGTAGCAAAAACGCAAAAGGTAGCGGGATTATTTTTCTTCGCGGGGTAGATCGACGTATACTTATTCGATCAAACAGTGTGTGATCTCCCGTTCCTATTCCACATCTTTCCTCTGCTCTTAGCCGTCTCCGTCCCACGCTTCAGCGCAGCCAGCCGCTGAGGGAGACTCCAGACACAACTTCCGGTCGCCGCCACTGCCACCCACACTTTCTCCGTGCCCCTCTCGCGTCAGCTCCCTTCACCGCGAAGTTCTACTTGACCTGTCTCCCGGCGACGATTCATTCGATCAGTGAAATTCCGCGAACTTTACTGGAATTAAATAAGACCTTCGGGGTTTCCATCGCATGAATGGTTTTACGACGTTACGAACCGTTAGTTTTTTTAGGAGGTCGTAAATCTTGAAAGTGATGAAATTATGAAGAAGGTAAAATTTAGGATGAAAGTGTTGGGTTGATTAATGAAATGTTTTCAGAAGCTCCTGAGGAGAAGTGTTACACGACCAAGAGGAATTAAGGACTGGAGTGTTAAAGGCGTGTACGGGAACTAGCAGACGTAATGTCACATAGATCTCTCGCCCAGTAAAGCCAGCAGACTCAAAGGTACCTCACGCCGCAACTAACGGTTCCAAAGTAAACGAGAATCAAAATAGGAATTTCACAGGATAGCACTCGGGGGAACAAGAAGGCGAATTTTACACATCACCAAAAACACATTTCGATGGGGATGAAATGCATTGACTCCAAACCACTGTGCAAAAACGAAAGTGCAGCAGTGCTCTTACATTGACATCAATACATGGTTAGCTAATTGAGATTGGGAGGGTGGGAAGTTGAGACGTCAGCAAATACCGTAGCATCATATAGAAGGATTTTTTTTTCGCTCCCCCCCCCCCCCCAACAACAAAAANAAGGAGTGATGAATGACTCACAAATGCCTCGGTCCCTTTCACTCGCAAGTAAAGGAGTACTTGTGCTCCCTTCCTGACGATTCCAATGGCTAAGTTCGGACGTTATTGGACTGAATTACGAAAGAATCACATAAAAGTAAAAATAAGGTCAGTGTACTTGCCACATTTGTTTGGAAATAAGTAGCAGAATTGTACCTTCCCTGATTCCACGTAAATTAATCAACGTAAAGATAAAATGTTGCATGTTTAGAAACAGAATTTTTGGGCGGGCTATGACACAGCACGTGATCTTCGGATAGTCGCTGGAAATCGAGTCTACTATAATAGAACACAAGTCAATAACTCTCTCAAAACGTCTTTACTTCTTAAAAGTGCATGTAACGCATTTAGGCCTTACTGTTGCTATATACACAAATGTGAGAATACAAATGTTATTTAATATCTTAGAACACACGTATAGTATTAATGTAGCTGTATTTATTCTTATAGTATCAACGAGACGTGAGTCATAGCATTTCATTTGTGGGGCAATGACATGATAAAACAATTTATTTCTGACCAGACGTTCATCCAGTGTACACTCTGTTAATTTCTCTAATGTGAACATTTGTTTAATGGCAAAAAATCGAAATCAAATTATATATCAGCGCTGTCCAACTTACCTTCTCCCGCGGGTCACTCTCTGTACACAGTCGACCGATCGGGCCGGCAAGGGATGGAATTCGGCAAAATGTTACCCGACGAAGAAAACTAACGGATCATTTTCATTTCTAACGCGATAATTCGATTATCACCAACAATATTATATTAATTCAACCTAGAAATTACATTCATTAGTGTACTTCTTTATTTTTTTAAAAGTATTTTGAATATTTAGTATTGTAATAAAAGTTTTCATATTGTAATATACGACGCGGTAATTCTGAACACAATTTTCTGTTTTCTCTCACCGCAAACGCCACGTCAAATGTTAGTTCTGACAGCATTGATTCATATCACTAAGTTGTGCTCCCCACTTTTTGATGAAAAATTTAAAGTAAAATGTAAATAACTCACGGGTCGTAAAAAAAAAGGTTTTGGAAGCAGTTTGTGGCCCGCGGGCCGCCAGTTGGACAGCGCTGTTACATATTATTCAGTTGAATAATAAATGAATACATCCTCGGATGGGACCATGGCCAGGCAATTCCCCTAATTTTAAAATATTGTTATATTCACGTTGCTTTTAATCACTCTGTCAGACCCATCTTCGCGATAAAACCGAAAGTCCGATAGTTTTCGTCATCTCTGGCTGTATCGCCGTTCACATGAATGTAAATATTGGCGGTGACTGCTAATGCTCATCCGCTGTCTGGCCAAGACCTCCGCCGCCGCGCCGGCAGTCTGGCATTCTGACAGGCAGGCGGTGGCGGTGGCGGTCCGTCCGCCCGCACGCCGGCAGGCGGTTAGCTGCCTGGCTGACTGGTGTTCGTCGAGTGGCTACCTTACAGGCGCCTCCCAGCTGCTGCTGCCACCGCCGCCGCCGCCGCCCGCGACGAGCCCTGTCTGCGCCGCACCACTCCGCTCGTTCTTCCGCGGAGTCTGTCCGCCGGAGGCGGCGGCGGCAGATGGGGACACAACGCGGAGGCGGCTGTAGCGACGACGAAGTCCCGTCAAGAATCTGGACGCATCCCCTCCCACACCACGTACTTCAGACGGCCGCACTTCCCCAAACACAATTTCCCTCCATCGAAATAACCGGCGAGTACATCGAATGTAGAGCATAGTTCATTAAAACCTATCTTCAGTGATGAAGTTTTTTTAAAAGTACTTTGCGGATATTTACCTACAAAACAAACACATTTTAATTTAAATATCCCAGTTATCATCCATCAATCTCCTTCAGAACTGTTTGGAAAAATAAACACAGAAAAGTGGAGATGAGTAGTTCGTGATTTTTAAGTTTCACATAACAAGAGTAGTTTTTTCTGACACGAGCGAAGGTCAACCATTCACGACACGCGTTAAATTGGCATGGGAGTGGTTCTAGTTAATTGTGTTATCTATAAAAAGTCTCGATACCTTAATTTAAAAAATAATCGTGGTAGAAAGAAAATTACGTTAAAGTAGCATATTTCATACCTGGCACGCTTCCGGATCACAACCAATGAAAAAGCAGCGACGTTCTACAGCAGTTCTGTTGACAAACCCTCATTTCTAATTCAAATTTTTATCTATAAAAATATTCATTTAATACCGATTATTACTATGTAATTTCATAATTTATGACACCGCGAAAGCTTCATTATTTGAGCCAGAAAAATTCACAGTTCATGATTTATGATCCAGAAGTGTGTCTCCTTTTCTTTTACTTGAAATTCTACTTACATTTGAAACAATTTGGGACACTTGAATACCACTCTAAGAATGGGAGGTGGTCGACATTCCGTATTTTAAATTATCCAACAGATTTAATATAATGTCCACAAGATTTATTGACATATGAAAATCGTTTTGTAAATATTTGAAAACATTGCCAACAAAATACAATGAAATATTCCTCTCCCCTTCTCGCTCACCATACTTGAAATTAATTTTTTAACGGATCGGCATTGACGAGGTCACAAGGGAAAGCTAGAATAGTAGAAAAATTACAAAATCACAAACAAATATTCGTTCAAACGATCGATTGTTTGCTGTATTCTATACAAGAAAAATGCAAGAGTGCTGTATTACAGAGGGTGTACTTATTCAATACCACATTCGCCTTTGCCAATAATAATTAATACATAGAATTTCCTCACAACTTCATGCACTTTGGACCCATAATTATTCCCACCCCCTCCAGTTACATAAATTCGACAAATAATGAGCTGCCTCCTGCATCTTTTTTTAATAACCTAGAGATAAACAAATAATTTCAAGAAAACAATTGGAGAAAGTTAATCAGAGCCGAAAAGTAAATCGTAGTCGAAACAAAGACTTGGGAATATCGTTCATGTGTGAGCACTTGGTTGACATTCGAACGTCAGAGAATTGTCGATGTCAACTGTGATGGTGAATACTTTTTATAATGACGTATAACAAGACTCGCACAGCCAAAGTTTGGGGTCCGAGCTCTCAAGTCGGAGCAGCTAGCACCAGAATAACCAACAACAATACCAATAGCGGCGTTCCGGTTGTCTTCTTAGAATTTTAAGTGCAAAGTGGTCAGTGTTGCAGCTGGTTTTAGATCTAATTAAGATAAGATTGGATCATTTGCAAAAAATATAGAGAATTGTCAAAAAGAGTATTTTTATTTCCCGCTCCCTTCAAACGTTTAAACTGCACCATCATGGCATGTCCTACTTGTATTCGCTGATGGGGCTTCTGTTCGCAACGAATCGTTCCACTCACGACCGAAGAAGTGCGAGTGCGCCGCTCTCACGCACTCAGCTTCGCCTCCCGGTCGCCACGAGGTTAATTTTTTTTCTACTGCAGTATTTGTAAATGGGAAATGTAGCATGCTATTGAAGCTAATTTACATGGAGCGATAGGAGGTAGGAGTTCGATGTAGGCTATTGTTAGACCGGTTAGCTGGATTTACCAACAACTTGGCCCACTTCGAGGTGTCTATAAGAGTAGTCAGTAGTAATAACAGTTAGTGGTACTACGAGGAATAGGAGGAGGTGTATAGAAGGAGGTTCGACTTTCAGTAGCCACAGCTATATGAACTGGGACATCAATGTTAAATGCTACAAATTTTTTCTGGCTCCACCGGGAATTGAACCTGGGATGACTCGGTGATGAACAAGAACGCTACCACCTGAGCAATTAGAGGGGTTATGAAGTTAAATCGTCACTGTTGCTTCGAGAAGTTTCGCCCCATATTTGCGAAACAGAACGGCTCCGGTTCCCTCCTAGCTACCTCAGCAGTCGCCGAACGAGAGAAGCAAATAATAAACAAGTTGGACTTTGAAAAAAAAAATCTTTATTTGGATCTCTATCTTTAAATAAAAATCTCATATTTGAAAAAATAGGCCGTTTGATTACCATCAACTAACAGAAAGATAAGATCGACGGGATTATTAAGACGATCAGGTGAGGATTTGTTGATGTTTTCATCGCATTTTCTACTCGCACGAACAGAGGACACATCTTGAGAATGGATCAAGGTATCAAGTAAACCTATTTTCTGTTTGAAAAGTATTACAAAACTTTCAAAAGCAGATTCCTCTGTTATTTCCATTATATTATCTCATGACAACCTTATCCTTTTTGCTTTTTTTAAATACTTCGGATTTAGCTTGATGCCAGTTATTCTGTCGAAAGAGCTCTCGCAATGAATTCATTAAACTGGAGAAAGCACAATGTTAATATTTTTAGTTCTATTATATTTTAATGTACGATGTTGTTTATATTTACTTACGCTAAAGAAAATTTAAAAAATATTTATATTAATAAGTAATGTGAAATTTTGTTTTCTCGTAGTCCCTACTCTCAATCAGATTCCACGCGAAACGCTTAATAAATTATTGTCTCAGAAATTTCAATTTATAGATTTCGTACGCTTCGAAATTATTTTTCAAATAAGAACGCTTATATAAAATTGATTGTTAGGCATACGATTTATTACTGAGTTTTCACATGATATTTTTCTAATTTTTTACAGTAAAAATTTATCGGGAATATTAAATCATACCGGCAGGATCGGGTCTCAAGCTCCAACTTACAATAGGATGCCAATCACTTTGCCTCTGATAATCAACATCACTGCCACTATTTCACTACCTCACCCTTAATTACTTCAGCCTCGTTAATCTGACTGCTTTTTCCGTTTCCTTGACTACCACTTCCATTTCATCGCAGCCTCTCCACCTGCGCCGTCGCTATCACTCGTCTATCAGGTCAGCAGCCTACCTCCATTCCCTTAGAAGAGCAACACGATTCACAATTTGCTTTTATGGTTTTTGACTCCCTCGCTATAACCTGGCACCGGGGCATTCTCCCAGCAGCTGAAAAGGGGAAGTTCGGAAGGCGACGAAGAAGGGTAGAGGCTACTTTATTTTTAATACTCCATTTCGGTGCAGACATACACACACAGAGTGAACCCATTAGGACGTGGTCCGGCGGAGTGCGAGGAGGGGTTCTGGGTGTGGCCACTGACGGCTGAGATCACGCCTGCAACGCACGCCTTCTCGGAAAGGCGGCCACAGATGCGACTGCGGGGCAGCGTCGGTAACGCGCTTGAGGAGCGGCGCGGCGCCCGCAGTGCTTTCATCTCGCCCACTGCGCTCCATTTAATGTCGGTTCGGATTCACCACTCTCAGCACGGGTGCAACGTTTCATTTTCGGGGTGGGTCACTGAATGGAAACGAAGCTTACAGGATTCGAACGGTTTATAAACACCAATAGTTAGAATTACGCTTACTTATGATTTCAAAGTGGATGCAAGGACACTGATGTGGCATGCTGAACCAAAACTCCGTGTACATGGGTATGGTGGGTATGAAAGCTCCCGTACCGAACTAACACGCATCCGAATATTGTCAAACTTCTTAGACCCATTTCACGCTAGGTGACTGGTCGCGGCGACACGTCTCAGCGACCAGACGCTCCTATCAGTTTAACATGGTATTAAATACCGGAGTGCTTTCACAGAGAGACTGCTGTCTCCGCGTCAGGTCTCGACTGAAGGCATTTTTTATACACACAGCACGCATTTCTGTTAATATATTGTGTGATTGTTTTCCATCTCATTTCCCTTCTGTTTTAGGATAAGATTTACGAGATATCTTTTATATTCCGAATTGAGAGACGTACTTCGCGTCCTTAAATGTATCAACCAAAGCTACAAGTTGACTTCTTTTTATCGAAGTGCATCACGGGAAAAGATATTTCTTAAATCCGCGTCTATCGTTTCAATTTGTCAACAAAGAAGAAATTCACGTCCACAGGAGTCCATCGAAATGATTTTGCCGCAGATAAACACTCTCGTTCTCCCTTTTCCTAGTTTACGACCCTCTTTTGGGTTAACTGTATAATGAGGGCTTATAAACTTTTTTCATTACTAATTGTGTTCCTAAAGGTTGCACAGTGGTCCATTTCGCGGAAAACGCGGTACCGACTGTACTCCACAGTATTCGCTGAAAATTTTAATTTTTAAAAACTCATAAATGTAGTCATTTGGAACTGACATTGAGGCAAACATATTTGGTTTTAATTTACAATTACACAATGAAACCAACTTAACTGTCCCGGCTCTAAAGCGCGCGCCTCTTTTTTCTAGTGGAGCGTCGCGAGTTGTGATATTAAAACCGATGTTAAAAACGCAGTGGCACCTCATGGTACGAGACTTCGAAAGAAAAAGACGAGAACAGTATCCTAAACTTCATGTTAAAATAAAGTAGACCATCAAACTCGATCTAACTCGTATTTGTCCGCCTTCTTCGGAAATTGGGCCATTGTGGGTTTGGGACAAGTGTTGAATGTGCAGATACGCCCTTCAGAAATATCAACCTAAAAACTACATTATCGCCTTCGGAGGGTAAAATTTTAGTAAGATGTGGTCATGTTTATCCTAAACTGAATTTATCCTTACAACATACTATTTTGATACTTGTGAACTCTAATTACGATCTTAAAATTAAGAACAGTATTAGTTTAAGGAAACATTGAAGAAATAGATAGGTTCCTTGCAGACTCTTAGCTAGAATTCTTTGGGGCTAGGGCATACTTATCGACAAATATTAACTTGTTAAATTCTAAGTCATTTGTTCGCTTTTTAAAATTTGTTCAATTGCTTATTTCAAGTTGTTATTCAATTATCCTACGGAAAATTAACATTATTTTATGCATGTGAAATGTTTTTCATGAATAGCTATATGTACTCTCATTTCAATTCATAAATATTAAGGGGGGAGGGATCGTAGACCTCCCGAGTTCCCCTGTGACCACACGTGAGGTACTATGTTAGCATAAATGGGAGGTACTGGACGTTCCCTTCGATGTCACAGGACGTAACACATATCATTTCACACATTTGAGCTTTTTGAAGAAAAATAAATTAAATTTCCTTACCCTTTATTAGTTTGACCAAAATAATTACTCGTTGTTCCATTCGAAAAATTAGATAAAGAAAGCGTACAATTGAGAAGCGGGATAAAAAAGAAAATATAAATACCAGAAATACAATATAATTTAAATCGTAGGTAAATCTTTGGGCACACCTATCTTTTTTACTTTCTCTTATACGTAGAACATAGAAAGTATTCTTATCGGAAGAAAAATTACATCGTGCAGGAAAAACTCTCCCACATTTACAAAAATAGCCCAAAACAATTACTTTGGAAGGTACACCTCAGAGATGAAATCCAACGTGAATTATAGTCCCTGCGCTCCCCAATTTGCAACAGTCCCGAATAACATACGCCTGAAATTCTGATTTGACAATGGACTCGATGAGACTTCGAGATCGATTTCCCGCCGAGGCGCCGACAGAAGACGAAATGGTTCAGTGACATTACATTAAACATAATTCAATCAAAAATGAAATGTCTCATCAATAAATATTACCCCTTCATGCCGAATTAAGACTCCTCTGGGGGTTCTTTTTTACCTTCAACGTACCGAAACAAGATGACGATGGTCTCATGGTGACGGGGAGGGCGGACATCAATTTCCGTGTGAAACAACTCGATATTTTGCACTCGTTGAAGGAAGCTAGAAACTCGACAATCAATATTAAAGAGCTAAAATAAGCGAAAATAACCTGTGCTTCACGTTACATAAAACAATATTCAAAGATAAGATAATGGTAATAAATGTAACACATCTACTTATATATGATAGTTTGTGGAGTGTCTTTATTCTGTAAATTGAAATATTTGACGTAGTTTTCAATTTCACTTTTATTTTCAATGAAATCCCTTTTTATTTCTCGTCGGTACGAAATGTATTAAGCGACAGAGACAACGAAAAGGTTTGTAACACGAAATGCTAAACACCAAGATTGCTCAAGATTTTCCTTCAAAGAAATTAGGTATAGGTTAAAATAAACAATCAAAATTGATTTGAGTAAAATTCATTAGATGTTTACATGGAATGGCAACGATGCATATAGTAGATTTCAGGGAAGTTTCTAAAATAAATTGGCAAAATCCTCATCTTAGAATTCCTTCCTTTAAGCCATGATTGAAACAAACAATGGGAAACAGTAGGTAGAAAATCACTGTGTTGAACTTCCTTTGAGGTGACTCCCTTTTCCACGACTATATCCTTAAAACAAACAAGATACTACAGGAATAAAATAGAGTGCTAATATTTCACGATTTATTTTCTAAAATAGCTCATACTGACGCTTAAAAATTAATCAAACCAAAACTTCGAACTTTCTTTTATTTAAAAAGATTGTTTACGCTCGTCGCACCAAAATAGTTCCATCTGCTCAAACGATCGGATCGATAATTTTCGTGAAGAATTCTTCGATATTTTCTCCACAATCGAAATATATCGGAAAGTTTAGAGAGACACACTCCAGATTCTCTTTTGTTTTTGTTTTAGCAACCAACGAGCTTTGAGATCCTGCCAGACGCCTGGATAGAGATGGAGAAACAGAAAGAGGATTTTGTAGGAATCTATTTGTGTCTACAAGCTTGTCGCTGCGCGCGGCTAAATATAATCCGTCGCTAGACTGAGCCGTAGTGTATTCGGGACGCCACCCCATGTTATTCACCCTGACCGAGAAATAACAATACCCGGCGACTGTCTGGGATCCTGCGTTAAATGGAGGACGGCTGGACGTCGGTCGCCACGCGCAGGACACGCCGGCCAAGCATTCTTCGCAGGGATTTGGTGAGTAGATTTCCACTGGTAGTTGATAAATGCGGGGGAAACTTGGTGAGAATCAACAAGTTCTTGATGGAATATGTCTAGGCAGTGTTATTGTAACTTGAATGTTACATTTTTTAAATTCGATTACTTATGAAAACAGACATTGGTTCCTTCATACATTCCAATGCAAAGTATGTTTTTTTAATATAACACGAAAAATACGAAACGTAACCACAAAGTAAAATTGAAAATGGAAGTAAAAAAATATTTCCCACGAAAGGGTATGGAGGATAAATCTGAGACATTGATATTTCTTCGTACTTATTTATTCAACCGCAGGCTTCAATAGTCTACCACGAGCCATTAAAGTATTACGATAATTTTCCACCCCCACGTGGGAAGGCTTCCAATAATATTTCAATAATTTAAAACAAAAAAATGTTACGATTAATCAGATTATTTAATTTCGGAGGTATTAAGTTTTAGGAAATTTTAGAAATCCTAAGTTGACTTTCCTGGGCACGCTCAAACGTACACAGAGAAGCAAGCTCAAATATCAGGTTTAGTGTTCAAAAATAAAACTCCATCTTCTTCCAGACAACGTTTCGAATTTACTAAAAATTCCCCATCAGGACTTTAAAACTACATATTAATAATTGCTTTTAGCATCTAGAACACACGTTTTACACAATTTTTTCTCAAAATTACGTGAACAGATTTTGTTATGTCAGTACTCACATGGGAACTCCAATTTTCTTAACAACTCCACTCCATCTTTTCCTCTCTTGACCATCATCTTACAAAATACGACATACCATTCTACCTAGCCGTCATCATTGTACAATTCCTATGTACCACCTTCCATCCATCTAATGTACTTATATATAATAATATGAATCATTTATACATAAATTCTTTTTCGTATCAACAATGTTGTACCCACATTGTTAGGCAGTTAATGTGTACCAAAAAAACTAACAAAATTTTAAAATATTGACACAATAATATAAAATTATACATAATAAAATTAAATAAATATTTAAAAACCGTCAACCTTTTATGGACGAATAATATTTTTATTTTCTGAAAAGAGCTCACTACGTTTTGACGTGGATTTACGCAGTCGTCAGGTGATCAAGTATAAAAATATTATTTGTCCATGAAATGTCGTTTTTAATTATTTATTTAATTAGATTACATAATGAACGAAAATAGTAGAAGAATTAGTATACACAATAAACCGGTCCTTTTTACACAAAGCATACATATTACTATTTTACAGATGTTTTAACATTGGACAAACAACTGAATGTTAACCTACAGGGCTCAACATTTATTTTAACAGAGATTTCTATAATTAACGTTTACTGATAAAGTTATTATAAAAATCCAAGCAACCATCTATATATGTTATATTGTTAATGAAATCTGGAGTGTTTTTTGTAGTTGGCATTTCACACCATCTGTTTTTTCTGATCTTTTGTGCAAAAGTAAATTTTGGTATTATTAAAATCAAAATTATGTTTTTCTTCTTCTAAATGTATTGTAGAACATGTGCTCTCGATCCTAAAAACAATTATTAATTTATAGTTGAAAGTCCTGATGAAAAATTTTTCGTAAATTCGAAAAGTTGACTGGAAGAATAGAGTTTTATTTTTGAACACTAAACCTGACCGAATCCTGAATCATCGAAGTACATATAATAACAGTTGAATTTAAATTATTGACATATATATTTTCAAATAAAAAAATTGAATGTGCTAATGGCACAGAAGGCAAAATACCCCGGAAGTAGACATCATATGTGAAAATGTTAGGGGGAGTCACCTCATCCAAGTGGAGTGGGAACTGAATGATATCAACCACAACTCAAAATACTGAAGTAGTCTTATACTTGTTACTTGGGCAGCACAAGACAATATCCTTACTTCCTTACGAACAAATAAACGCGAAAGTGCATTTATCTGGTCGCGAAGACTTGGCTATTGACTAACCTTGATGCAATTCGGCAGAGAGGTAGCATGAAACCCAAAGATGATAACAGAATATGCTACATTGTCTAGTTTTACATTTCGTATGATCTACATTAATTAATATTTATAAGATGCATCGACCTGAAAGTTTTAGTAATATGGAAAGAAAGTTATGAAAGATGGGAGTTTGAAATTTTCTGATTATGTTGCCTTCGTACAGTAGAGGTTCACGAGCTCAAGACGAGAATGTGCGATATTCCGATTTTAAAAGGGTAATTGGGATGGAATGTGATGTTTCAGAATATTCACTATATTCTTTATATTCACAAATTAATATCACCCATGTTTTGTTTTTTGTAATCATTGTTAATTCCCTTATTTAAAAACCAATTTCTGTGTTTTTCGATGTCCTTCGGTCACTCCTATGGTTATCAAATGATCTCGCATTGGCTAATTTCCGTTTAGTATTACATTTTTTTAATTATTAGTAATTACGTAATGAATAATTTAAAAAATACAATGCTTAATTTTTACAATGCGTGTATGAAACACGTAATGCTTCCGAGGCGAAAGGAATGATATACGTTTTAGCGCGGTATCTACTAACATATGAACTGAAGAGCACCCGATACGTATCGGTCGCTGAGGAGTGAACACCACACGCTGTACATGAATATTGATGAGGATTAAAAAAATAATATCTCCCGAAAATGACAAAATTCACGGGAGTAATGCCGCAGGTATTCAACAAGTCTTCTGCAATGAGAATTCACTTCAACCTCGAATTACAAAGGCAATTTGTGTCTTTATGATATTATTTCTGATTTTTTAAATTATTTTGGCGTTTACATTTCACGTTCTTCCGTACATCCCGTCGTTATATCCAACTTTTAAGGTTTGATAAACACATATCAACAGAACGACCAAATCACTTAGACTTCTGATGCCGATCGAAAGAAGATTTCAGTGTCCGAACGAAACTCGAGACACTGCAATGGCGTGAAGTCAAGGCGCTGAACAGAGGTCTCTGGCCTATTTATGCGTCTTACTCATGACCCGGGATTGAAAGCGACTGTTTCCCATCCAGCAAAGCAAACACTGTTCTCATTTGAAGATATTATAAACCACTTTACCCGAAAAAGTTGAAATACGATCATTTATCGATCACAGTTTAGCTGGAAGCATAGGATTAAGTACAGAATTCGTTCTACATATTTCTGAAGGATAAGAAATTTTATTAATATATGCCCTTACGTGTCATACTATAGCGGTCAACTTCACGTTTATATTCCGGATGAGAAAAAACCGCTATATCTCAGTAGAACTGGTAATTACAAACGATATGTCACCATCTACGACTTTTTCACACACGTCGATATTACGCGACCATGGAAACCACTTTTGCCAAGTATAAACACAATTCCAAGGGTGACGTTCACAACAATGACTACGTAAGTTGACACATTCAATCGACATCTCAAATATAGGGTAAAAAAACTGATGGTTGAATCGATATACTGATTCAAAGTAACATCTCTCCACCATCTAGAAGCATCCCTTCATTAAATTAAACTGTGCATATTCTGTAATTTTGAAAATTTTGTTAATGACGGTGCAACTGATTTGCTTTCTGCAAAAATGCAACTGATATTCACAAAATTTGTTTTCTCCAAATCCATAACAAACTTAAATATACCTGGGGTATAACTAAGCGGTAACCGGGTACGGGAACTAACCTCACAAAGAATTGTAAGTCGTAATGTCAGTACTTTATCTGTATAAAATACAGTAAATTTAGAATTTGTTTATCAATTGACTTGGAGTACAAGGGTGGGGGTGGGGGGAAAGATGTGGATAAGGTACGTTTAAATGGAAGGATGTACAATTATAAAGAAATGTTATACAATTAACATATAATTTTATATATAAAGATTCTCAAATAAACTATATACTCGTCCACCACCGACGGTGCGGTCTGTTTTAATTTTTATCGAATAAGTATCCTAGGCAAGGAAGACTAAAGACGTTACTCCAGCCACGCGGTCTTTCGGTGCCTAATCACTGGCACGGTGTTTCTCTATAACTCATCTCTGCTAACTGGCGCCAAGAGACATCAATAGTAGCCATTGCGTCAGTAAACGCCTCCTCTCCACACACTTGTGATGTCACTCTAATTTAGAGCTACCATTGGTCTCCAGAGTTATCTTCCCGTGTAGCCACAGTGTCCTCTACGTGAAGTTTAGCTACCGTACCAATACTACTGAGTTACCTCAATGATAATCGGCAAATTTCATTGGATGAATATATACGATGGAGTTTTTTCTTTTATTGTTCTTCAGAAATTAAGACCAGTTTGCGAAAATTTGGAATGCTGTACCACAATAACTGAAGTAAGAGTCGGATAATTTCATTCCTACTACTTCTATAGCAATGTAAATGATTGAAATGGTATGGAGAGAAAGATGGGACAAACAGTGACAAACTTACCTTTTATGTCATCTCCTTGGGATGTACTTAAGCTCCCTGTCTGTAAAAAAGAAAATCGAAAGTTAGGGATCATAATAAGAGTATTAAGTTTGCATTAAAAGTTTTACTAATAATTTTAATTAACTGTCATTAATTAATTACGAATTTTGTGGAGGTGATCTTCAGCTACAATCATAACCAGCCACGATATATTTTCGTAGAGGATCTTCCTTTCACAGATTTCAATAATAGTTTAACAATTAGTAGTTTTGTGATGAATAATGAGAATCATCTATAAGCGAGAGGGAGCCCACCCAGAGACGCAAAGACCCAGAGCTGGTTTTCTCCTGGTTTGGTCCGTGTACACTTCCCAGCGATTATGCGACATTTGATTTCGATTTTTTATTCCTTAATGTTTAACGTTGTCAGAAGACTTTGTTGGTTTGCTGAATAATTGTGATGAGATGCGTTATTCAGCTGAGTAATACGGGTTGCATCTCAAGAAACTCAGGAAAATAGTCTACCTTATGAGGGTGTGTTATCAACTATAATTTCTTTTCTCGTCTCGTTTGCAGTTTCAAAAAACGATTTTTTCTCTTTTATTATAGATGTGATAATAAGCGATTAAAGATAATATTTTACACAAATTTTATCGTATCACTAACATTTATGAATAACATATAGAGATGCTGTTTAGAAAGAACAATGGCACAAAAATCATGAAATTCTAGTGTGCACCACCAGAATATCTGAACAAACTGAATAATAAAAACCAACAAAATAACAACACACTATCGTAAAAGAATTCGGAAAATGCGATTGGGTTGGATATTTTAGGAGGAAAGAAAGTAAGACAGAAATCAAAAATCAACGAACTGGGAACTCTCAATACCACACAATAAAAACAACAAATAACCATAACTTAACAAGTTATGGAATTAAAGAATACGAAACAAATGGTAACGCACGTGACGAGTGTGTAGTTCGCCAAAAATCGTAAGGATTTATAGTGTTGTTCTGAAAAAAAGAATGCCATAATGATAAATCGTACGTTGTTAGTCTATGATTATTGTTTTATCGGTGACTGGACGCGGTTTACTTACACGGTTTTCGTAATTATACAATGTACCTTAAAATATTATTGTGATATTTCTTGTATTCCAAAAGCAAATAATCAACTTTTCACACTATTACTAACGGAGATTTCCACAATAACCTAGCCTTCCACAGAGAGTACGAACACGTATTACTCTCCAATATTTTATAGTGGAAAAATGATAATTTTATGAGGTGAAAGTAATATCAATGGCAATAAAAAACGTAAATATTCTTAATGCATTTATAGAACAGGTATGAATAGCATTATGCATTCTAAAAATGTGGGCTTTAGGACTTCATTACGAATAGCAATTGCAAGCTATCTATTGTAATTTTAGGATATATCGAAGATTCTTTGAAATACGTTTCGAACACACAACAAATATGAGTTAACCTAAGATGAGAATCTGTCCTGTTAATTGTCTCGCTATTGGCAATGAAAAAGAATTAAAATTCGATTACAACGTTGCACATTCGCTTTAATTTTCAGGTCACACATGAACACAAGCCCAGGGGCGGAAAAAGGGTTTGATTTTGGGAGGGGTCTATAAAGAAAAAATATTTCCTATCATTCATGAGTCGTACAATTATATTATTACACATTTTATAATAACGGCAATAAAACATTTCCACCATTAATTTATTATACTACTAAAGTACCATTATTCTAATAACAAATTATTTAGTTTCATTTATTTAAAAAATAACACTATTTCGATTATAAATTTTATCGAGAACTCTTTCTATTGGGTAAGTGGCTCGGAATCTTGCTGGAATACGAGTATGCTACAAACAGTGAAATATCGCAGCCCTATGCTCAGGTTCCCATATTGGAGTGGCATCTATAAAAGCAAAGTAAGTCATATGTTTGAACAATCAAGTCGTCTCTTAATATAGACTTTATTAGTTCGTCTTGTTTCTTTCAACGTGCATACTGAATTTTTAAAAGTAGAAATATTTTTCTTATTTTTGTATCTCGTTTGTTGGGAGAGGCACGTGTGGCCCCCCTTGGATCCGCCGCTGAACAAACCTCAAATTATTTCTACGCATCACCTATATGTTCGAGAAGCTACGTTCGCGAAATATCCCCCTAATACTCAATACGGGCGAGATAAATCAAGAAAACCGCTTAAAAGACCACACAGGAGAAAAAAAATGCTCTGAACGTTCCGTAATGGCCGGCATTGTATTCTAATGGCGGCGCGACACCCATGGGTCGCGACGCGTGGGTCGTCGGCGCGCTGCAGATGCCTGGGGTCCCGTGACGACACGACTTTAAACCGTTGCCTTATTAGGGCAAGCGCGCGCCCGGCGTTTGCCGGCCAAGCACAGACTCCAGGAATTTGTGGAGTCGGCGTATGAAGCGGCGACGGTGGAGGCGGAAGCAGCTGCTGCGGTGGCGGATGCCGCAGTGGCAGTGGCGGCGGCGGCGGTGGAGGCGGCGAGGTCGAGGCGCCGTGTTCGCGACCAGCCGAGTGCAGCGCCGGGTACAGTCCGTTCCGCGCTGCGCGAACTCACTCCGCGGAAACGGTAAGCTTCGCTTTCTGGCGAATGAGCATGGATGTCACCGTGCGGGCTAGCAACACGGATTCCAATAAGTTTTGGCCGACGAAGCCACGACTTCTCAAAAGCATTAGCCTACACATGCGGAGAGGAATGAATATTCTGACTAAGGTACAGAGAAGCTGAAAACAAATGAAGGAAACTGTTTCAGGCCCAACAACACTCCAGTCGGTGTGCAGTAAGTCTCAAACCTAGGCTCTTAAATTGTGTACCACAAATTTTAGGATTTTATTAAAACATAGATTTTTGAAGTATCCCTTACCAACTTTGTGAACTTGTACCTAAAATAACCCTATGGTTGACAATATTTGTAGATTCATCTGAAATATGAGGATCTGGTTAGGTTAATTTAATCATGAGGAATGCTTCATACACCAAAGAGGCAAATCAGAATCTACTAGAGCGTTATTTGGAAATATTATGAGAGAAGATGGTCGGTATTTGTCTGGAGTCATGGTTCGTCTAATCTTCCATAGATGAAAATGCGTATTTCAAGGAACGGGGTGAGCAGATGAAAGTTCAGTCTCAATACTGGGAGTTGGAGGCATTACTAATTCACAGTAAATCCGATAATGAGTGAGCCCGGGATAATAAATTCTTTGAAATGTACTGAATAATTGGCCTGAGTTCACCACTAAATTATTATTACTGAATTGTTCTGTCTATTTATTGCCGAGATGACTCAATATATTTTATGTACTCCTATTTGATGTACTCCCCCAAGCTTGGCGTAACCATAAAATTTTAATGCACGCACCGATGGAAAATACGCCCGATGTCTCCATTCCACTGGGTACGATTTCAATCCTCTGATCCCACACTGCCTAACTTCACTGGCAATATCATTACTTTACACTCTTTTCTCATCACGTCCTAGCAGATATTCTTGATCAAAAAAAGTGACATGTGAACCCAACAACTCTCCTTTCCAGCTCCTTCATCCAAATCACGTGAGTATTAAATTGTGAACGTAAAATTTAGTTGACATGAAATTTGTTTCCAAAAATCGAATTTGTCTTTTAAACAATGTGTTAATAATCTGTACAAAAAAATAACAAGCAGTAACTACATTTTTTATTGTTACTGTTACGTGGAGGGTGCAAGTTATGATCTTGCTTAGAAAAATAATTAAATTCCCTAGAGCCTTTCACGGGCATTGGTGGAACGGTCCCTTGCTTGGTTTCTTCCGCAGAGTAAATAAGTGTGTCCTCTCGTGGTCATACGAAGTTTGTAACTGCTTGTTGGCAATAAATTATTTATTTAATAAATTACCGAAAACAATAAATTACAAAATTAAATTTAAAAAAGTGTAGATAAAGGGGATGTGGTGTTTGGCCACATCTATATTTCTGTATTTTGCCAGTCCGAAGGAACCTGAAAACTGGAACGGAAAGGAATAGCGATATTTTTCTTCAGTCAAAGACCCTTCATATCTGTCTGTATCCATATCAAGAGTGAGGTGGAGCCATACTGCAACGGTGTGTACTGGAGAACAAATATAACCAGTCGGAGCAAACGAGAAGAGAACCAGAAGGAAACGAAGTCGCGTGGGCGTGTGTGGGCGTCCGCAACGTGCTGGCGCTTTACTTCCGGTCGCTTGGCACGTTCCCGACAGCGGATACCGACGCGGTGCGCTTTTGTGATTCAGTTGGTGACCATTCATCACGTGAAGGAACGGGCTCTTGTGACGCGGTCATTGTAATAAGTTGCACAATTACGACAATTAGGCGATCTCCGCCTATTCCGTAAAATGCACTTTTCTTCTGACAAGTGCCTCCTCACAACATAGTACCCACACGTGATATTAGTTGACTCTGAAAAGGCGACCCATTTGGTTCTTGCTCGGAGAAAAATTAAATCTGGAATTACTTATAAACAGAAGTGTTGCATCCATCAGACAGACTAACGCCATAGAACTAACGAGTTAATGTCAAAGACTAAATACACTGTCAAGAAAGAATAGAATGGTTTTCACTTGATCTCGCGAGGGCAGGGAAATTCAGAAGACCGTCCTATTTTCCGATAAAGATTTGTTGTAGCGAGGACCGTGATGCCATTGCAGTTACAATCGTTCATAGAGGTATTTGTGATTTGCTCTTCTTTATAATAAAGCATTAAATGAACAATTACTGCACATTAATTTTATAAGCGCTAGTATTCATGTTAAAGTACTTGGTTTTCTTTGGAATACTTAGAAGGTTCGAATTGGTTCATGGTTGATACCTGGGTATCTTCATTATGCTTTCTCTTCTCCTTTAAGAGCACAAACCTATTTTGGTTGTTTCTCTTACTTCTTTTATTGCGTAAGGAACGTATCGATATGGTACGATAATTTCAAAATTTTTTCACATTTAAAATCGGTTTTAGGAGACTCCGATTTCTAAGATGCGCCACGAACTACATGCTCAGTGACATTGCGGATTAATCAAATAGACTTTCTTCTTTCCTTTAATATCTTCAAATATCTTAGTATGTTTTTGGTAATACTGTAGCAATGTTATGTCCAATTTCTTTTTTATTATTATATAAATATTGCTTGATTACTATTTTGTTCTGTTTCCTTCTTTCTCATCGTAATATTATTTGTATGGATGTAGCTTTTCTCGCGAAGGAATTAATACAACTAATACCTGTCTCCGTCGAACATTTTAAGTTAATAAATAAATTTCCTGACAGAATGTTCATAGTTCATCTCNGGTGCTATTTCGACGTCAATGTTGGTTTATTATCGCTAGCACAAATTTAAATTATGATTTTGTTTAAAAGTTTCAAAAACGTAAGTATTTTGATATTTTGCGTTCAGGTTAAAGGAAGCTATATTGGTATAATAAATAAATATAGGGGCGACCTGTGGCGTAGTGCCTAGCGTACTCACCTTCAACCTCTGGTGACGCGGGTTCAAACCCTGACAGATCCACATAGAATTCGCGGTGGTGGACGAAGCGGTGTTCGCGGCACGTTTTCTCGGGGTTCTCCCGTTTCCCCTGCCTATCATTCCAC